>OMNZ01110070.1:38323-59975 GCA_900303255.1 Lesueurigobius sanzi
CCTTTTCCTACAAAGCCATCAAGGAATGGAACGGGCTTCCAGACAATCTAAAGAACATGGCAGATTTTCACAGCTTTTCTCGGGCTCTATAGGACTGGCTCTTACAACACCAGTCCTGTGCGCACTAACTGTACCAGACGGGTATTTGGCCATCGGATGATACCCTTGTGGGTACCATCTGATGGCTGCCAGTCAACCAGATTATCATTATCCTGTTTACATTAGCTGTACCAGTTGGGTACAATGGCTATCAGATGATACCCTCGTGGGTGCATCTGGTGGCCATTGTCCGTTATTTGTTTGAAAATTTTGCACTTTATATGTCGCTGCTAAATATTGTACTGTAACTTTGTATAGCACCTTATACTGCACATTTTTAGATTTAGATTTTTAGATTTGTTGCTAAATGTTAATTGTATTGTAATCTTGATATGTATGTATGTTTAATGATTGTATTGTGGGGGACTACGGATGGAAAGTAGCAATGTGCACATTGTCCTTTAAATAAACTAAACTTCAAACTAAGGCTCATAGTTGCAGGAGTAAGAACCTAATTATGACCTGTATCATGAATTAGCAAAGCCATTATTTAACTTTGCATTTTAGTCCCATCAATTCACTTTTGGCTCCGACCCACCATCCTGAATCCCTCCCTCTCGTCTGACTAATGTTCCGTCTTAAAACCAATCTGCAATATTTTAGTGGTATCCCCTGCTATGATTTTGACAAACACCTCTGAATTTCTTCTTTCCCAGTCAGTGATTCAATTTTATCCTTGAGTGAGCTGATGTTCTCAGATGAATGTGATTCCCCACTTAACGATTCAAACGCTAATTCAATAAGCCGGCTCCTTTTGCCAACTGCTGCTGCTTGCCAGTGCCTATCTGCTCTCCTCATTGTTGGCTCACAAGCTGTGAAATCCTAACATGGACAATAACTTCTCTTTTGCCTTAATAGTAACTTGGCAATGTTCTGCAAAAACAAAATCTGATCATAAAAAAGCATCCTGTCTGTTCTATCATTCCTGCTCAGTACTCTCCAGTAGCCTCTCTACAATGCTATGGAGTCATGTGTTATGCAAGTGGCATTCTGGTACACCTGGCCTTATTGTTGTACGCCTGGGCATGAACTCAATGCAACGCACCACCTCTAATCTAAGTAGAGCCTTTAGTGGCTTTAGATGTGCCGTGGTAGGATTTCACAGTTACAATGACCTGCACTCTGCTCCCCTGACCCATGTAACAGCATGTGCATACCTACAGGGCTGAGCCAACAGGCGACAAAAGGCTGTAGCGGAAAGAACCTCAGACAAACGCTAATAATGCTGTATATTAGGGCTGCTAGCTTAGTTTAGTCAGTATGAAATCACAATTATAATGTTCACAATTAGCAAATCATAAAGGCTGCAACTGTTTTGGTCATATATTGTTTTCAGAAAGTGACAAAATATCATTCACCATGGGGTATCTCTGTGTATAAAACTGGTGGTGGAGTTCGTGCTCATGCTTGATACAACGGACAACTGTTGACCATAAATAGTGTATAACTACGAAAGATGTAAATTGTGAGAATGTAAGAATTGAATCCAGCCGTTGTTGCTGCTTGTTACAGTTGTCATTGCTATTGCTACTCAAACTAAACAAAAGTAAATCAGGGCAGGCGAGATATGGTTCGACTGGGGGGGTCCTCTCCCTCCATACGGGCTCATAAAAGTCTTTTAATGCATTACACAGCGGGGGCTACTGGTGGGGGCTACTGCCCACTCACAACTGGCCCACTCTACCCCCTTTTTTAATGCACTGCACTATATAGGGAATAATAATGATAAAGTAAATGATAAAAGGTACAATTAAACAGTGTAGTAGAAATGGTAATGACAACAAGAGTAACGAGGTTAGAACACAATATGCATGTTTAATGTGCCTTTAAAATATGACTATTTATGGTAATGACAAAGTGTCAATATAATTAAGAAAGATGTACTGTATATCTGATGCTATGTAAGGTCTGACTTTAAATTGAATGAGCCAAACATTTATCAAGTAAATGTAACTTTGTAAATTCTGTAAAAGAAACAAACAAAAGAAATTGTAAGAAAAAAATATTGTTAAAAGGGGTAGGAAACATAAGTTTTTCTTATGCTTCCTTATCAAATTTTTATTTTATTTTATTTTTGCTATGTATCCACATAGGAACATAATTCGAAATAAAAACAAATGCAGGTGATATCACAGCATTACAACAGCATGACAACAGGATCCAATTGACGGGCAAGTCTGCTATTGATTAATTGTGCTCAGTACAGGATGTAGGAGGTTTTGTTTAGAATAACAATGATCATGTGCACCACCTTCACGATCATGTGTAATGTATTTTATCATGAATGTGTATTTCTCCTGGTTCTCTGGTGCATCATCAAAATTCATCACATATTTTTCATGTGAATAATACAGTGTTCTATTACATTGTTGCATCATTGCATTTTGTTTTATTTGCACATTCTACATTGTCATGACAAGCCTCACATTTGTGGCCAATGAAACTTATTTGTCACCCCAGGTGAGTGGAGTAGTCTCTGCAGAATATGAATTGGAGCACCTTTTGCTGGAAGGCCACTGCTTTGACCTTTCAACCGGTCAGCCTCCCCGCGGACTGCAGTTCACTCTGGGCATGAGCCAGAATCCACTTATGTATGACACCATTGTCATGGCAAACCTGGTCAGTGGCTTAACAATTCTAAATGCATACTCAGAGGACTGCAGCTTATAAGTACTGACAAGAAGTGTTGTTTCGAACTCAACAGGGGTATTTCCAACTGAAAGCCAATCCTGGCGCGTGGATCCTGCGATTACGTAAAGGGAGATCAGAAGACATCTATCAGATTGTGGCGTAGGTGTTTCTACTGTATCTAGAAAACACTTTCACATCACATTAAAACATATCATTTTGGAGTTCCAAATTTTCTGAATATAACATTTTAATGTGAACTGATAGAACTGATTCGTAGCTCTGTATCAAGGTTGTTTTCAGGTACATTTTTCTTTTTAAAGTAGTGCCTATGAAACCCATCACTATGGAAACACAGAGCTGCTGACACTGTAGCGGCTCAAGGTTTTGATGAGTGCAGGGAGTTGTGCTCTGCACAGAGGGGAGAGAGACAGGTAGGAGGAAAGGGCTGCTATTAAAGAGAAGACAGAGCGGAGAGATGATTCAGCTGGTCACCTGCCATGCCATCCACCTCAAAGCGCACAATATCAGCAGCAGAGTGTTTCAGAGTTGGACAGCGTAGGAGTCAAAGGCTGCATTTACTCGACACAATGCGTTGGTGTTTTGTAATTTCCTCGGACAAACAGTAACAGTGCTGTGCCTTAGTGGGCTTCATACTTTCTCATGTAGTTCTGTAAGTTTTGTGGTTCACCTTGACTCACATTAGATTTTATTTCAGGACATAAAAGTCTTCATATTAATTTACATAGCCTCAATAAGAACAAAACCTCCCTCAGATAAGTCACAATCAGACCCAATCCAAGTCTGTCTTGAACACATAACGCATGATCGCAGATGTTCTCTGCCATCACTGATGTTGTCTTTGCCAGGCCATCCTCACACTAGATTTAGAACACATATAGCCTTTGGTTCCTCTGAAATCATATCAGACAAGCCAAGATTTATTTCCCAATCCTCCAGGTGAAGCTAAGAGGTGATGTCATTTTTCACCTTGGCAGTGTCATTATTCTTGTGGTTAGCGGCGCTCTGCTCTGGTTAGGTGGCCCATCGCAGCCTAGTGGGAGTGTCCACGCTCGCTAGTCCCCCCAGCCTGCGCTCGCCGCCTTCCCTAGTGCCACTGCTACTCTCTGCCCTGACAGCGATGAATGAGATGGCCCCTTCTTTCTCTCCTCTGAGCAGGAATACAGATTGATCTCCAGTGCTCTCTAACATGGGCTATAAAAGCTCAGTTTCAGCCAGTGACAGAAGAGGGCCATCGCGCAAGCAGCACTTAGGCATGAGAGGAAAACGCACTTATTCCTAATATGGATCAGGGGAGGACATTTATCAAAGTGATATAGTTAGGTTTTTCAGTTCCACTGGAATCAGAGCCTCATGCTTTGTAGTGTTTTGACCCTGAATAATCCTTCCTGACATAGCAATATGGGCACTGTCCCATCAATCAATCAATTTTCAACCTATACAGTGATAGTCCGGGATATATCTTCAGCAGTGCACACCTTTTTGTTCTATTTGTCAGAATCGGTTCTTTTGAGTATTGCCCTTTCACAACAGGGTTTTTTAATTTAAGTTAGCACGTTAGTTTTCTAAATCAGCAAAGAGCGCCATGAATAAGATGAAGTATGTAATAAGATGGAACATAATTGATCTCACCGTGGAACTTGTTATAACAGCTCTTAAAGCACAATAAGCAGATGGTAAGAAAATGGGATAAGCATAAAGATATACAAGTAACATTCACTTTAAGAATTACGGAGCCCGGCAAGGGACATAAAGGGAAAATAAAGAAGGATAAAAAAAATAAAAATAAAATCCAGACTTTGAATTTTTTATATATCTTTTTTACCTTTTGGGATAGCCCCGCCCCCTCAATGCATGTCTCTAACGCTCACTTGGGGTAAGTGCAGGTTAGAGACATGCACTTACCTGAGCATATTCTCCAGATTATGGTTAAAGTATTACAATAAGCACTGACGTTAAGGAATATATTCTAAATAATAAAACACTAAACACATGTGTGAAGCATGGTGTGAAGAGGCTTGATGGGCTAGCAAAACCGTAACATAGTGGGCGGGGCTATTGCGAAAGGTAAATTCGGTGAAACAAAGAACTGTCATAGAGGACGACATGGCGGCGTTTTTACTTTCAAGAAATGTCCCTAATGGAGATATTATATTATTATTACACAATATCCATGTCTGCAGTGAAGAAGGGATTTTATGTCTTAAGCCAATTTCAAAATACAATTCGATATAATAAATCGTTCCCATCTTTTCCATTGTGCGTCTTCCATGTTTAACTGACCCGGAAGTGCCTTTATTTTTGTCTTCATGTCCCTTGCTGGGCTCCGTAAAGAATGAACGAAACAAAACACCAACAAAAAAATATAGCTATGCCAAGAAACAATGTAAAGAAACTGACTACCGGTATGTACAATATACAGTACATGTACACTTGTGTTTAGAGGTGATAAAAGTGGCACTGTCTCACAAACGTTCCTGCATAAGATTATTCCACATAACAACAAACTAACTATACAGTACAGTTGTACAGTCTGACTCTGGTGGGGATGAAGGACCTGCAGTTGTTTCCTACATTTTTCATCAAACCTGTGAGTAATGATCTTTTTTCTTCTAACTTCGTCCAGGCACGATGGCACTGATTCTCCTGCAGATGCTGGCGATGTGATTGTTGTGCTTAATAGCTTCCACAGCAAGATAATCAAACTCCGAGTAAGTATGACTATCCATTTTCTTTCAAAATACAGTATATATTTTACAATCAAAAACCGCGTATCTTCTAATCTCAGGTACAGAAAAAATCCGACAAAATCAATGAAGATCTTCTGAGTGAATCGACTGAAAGCGGAGGCATTTGGGACTCCATTGCAAGGTAGTTAATCTATTCTCAACATGTAGCGGCTCATCTCTAAGTGTCGCAGTTCCCCGGGCGCACTGGCAGTAATGGCCGTCGCCTCGGTCAGGGGCTTAACTGGTAGTGGGCCGTGTATTTCATCTATTCATTGGGGTTTCAGGAGATCTTATTCATCCCCAGGATCCATGCTGCGATATTATGCTGTAAGATCTAATATTGCAAAAAATATGTGCTTCTGTAGGTATGTGCGTGGTAGTTAAATGCTCGTCTCCGCCTGTGTCTGTGTGTGTGTGCGTGTTCCTGCCACCTCCTAACTGTGTGATCCTGTCTCCTCACTCTTTAATGCCTGCTTTTTGAAGTGTTTGGAGCACTTTAGAGAAAAGGTAGGCCGTGGCGCTGGGACGCTTTTAACACTCCTTTTGTTCGAGTCATTAGCATGCAGTGTTTATTGGCTCAGGTTTTTTTATGCAACGGCATATGCTCTGGTGTTATGATCACTGTTGTACACATATTGGTGACTCTGATGGTTCCCAACTGCAAACTGAGCATAATGTAAGCAGAGGTTGGTGTTCAGTTACATTAACTCAAGTGCAAGCCAAGTACATGAGCTCTTATTTGTTTGGTTGATCTTATACACTGCAAAATGTAATCTAGGAATAAGTAAAACTTTCTTGTCGAGCTGTGCGATACCTGAAATTTTGGTTTTGATCAATACCAAGTAAATATTGGTATCGCCGATTCCAATACCGATACCAAGTACTTTTGTTTATAATGGGAATGTATGTGCTCTTGTGCATTTCATGATTAACAGATAATGTAAGAGATACAGTATAATGCCATGAGTTACATTACTGCACAAAATGGTGGCAATCATGCTTTTTCATAAAACAAGTTTAAACAACTTTTCAAATATCATAAGATTGTGTTTAACCTGAAGTGCACATCCACTGGAGCACGTCTCCCTCCGCCGTGACCCCAGGCTGCATCAGGGACATGAGTCTGGATCAGTTTGTCTCCAACTTTGAGTTGTAAACTCTTTATAAGCAGGTTTAGTGTTAAATACAAGCATCTGTCTACTCGCTACGGAGCTCCACAGTCCCGCCCATAGAGCGTATGGTGCCAGGAGTAAAAATCCCATTGGAAATCTCCATAGACTTTACGAAATATTAAAATTGTAAGTGTTTAAAGGCATGACGGGGGCTAATCAGCTGCAAGAAAATAACAAATGCTTGAAAACACGGCAAAATGCTTTTATAACTTTTTGGTTTATAAAGATTTGGATTTGAATTTATTATTGTGTGTTTTATGACCATAAGTCATAAAATGGGCGGGACCGTGGTGCTCCATTACAGTGGCATCGACTCCGTTCTCAGAGCAAAGCTTGTTTTGTGAGAGAGATGAGCCGCCGCTCGAATCGGAAGAGGCTTATCTGTCTCCAAACGCAAGAAATAGCGTGAATTAAATGGTAAAAATTATATAAAGATACAGTACCAATACTGACTTGGGTATCGGTAAAAAAGTACATTGAGATTTTGTATCTAATTTTCAGCGCGATGATGTATTTTTTTGTTAACCCATTTAGGCCTAAAACGCCTGGGAAAAATGCCTGTAAAACCTATGGGCCAATTCAGACTCTCCCACGCCTTTATCCTGATGCATTTCATTGGCCCAGGGGCCGATGATTGGTGCAAAAGAACCTTTATACCTAAAAATGACATATACGCTTTCCAGGCTTCAATGGTAGAAATGCGGTAATGCTCTCCAGGCCTAAATGGGTTAATTTAAGTGTAAAAAAATCCACACTGGTAGATTTTATGAAACTAGTTACTCAAATCAATGGCAAACTTACTTATTTTAGGAAGATGCAACTAATTTCTATATATTTTTTGTAGTGTAGTTACAAGACAAGACAACAAGACTTTACAAAGTACCGAAGCTGAGTGAAGCTTTTTTTATATATGGACAAGTTTTTCTTTGCTTTTTCTTTCTCTTAAAGGCACTTACAAATAGAGAGTGAGTAAATTAAATTGATCGTTCCAATTAACTCTTTCTTCACACATTTGTAAAATCCTATTTCTTCACCGACTTATAACTTTTATAAGTCAATGTCACAGAAATGCAAAACCCTGCAAACTCGTGAAATTGACAACGATGGTTTATATTAAAGGCAGAGTATTATTTGCACACATGTCAGAGTTTACAGTACACTGAAGGAGGACAAAACACATTTCATTCCACTACTAGGAAAAACTGGTATGTGCCTTTACATGTAATGGAGTCAAATATTTATAATTGAAATACAAACTATAACTTCATAAATTCGTTGTGTTATTATTAGAGTGGGAAATTGGTGTTGGCAAGTTTGGTGGGCCCTCAATAACTGGCCAGAGGGGATTTTTGCATTACTGTCTTATGCTATCACACTCAAGATAAAGTTTGCCTGCAGTAGACGCAGAAGTGTTTTACATAGAAATTGGTTTTGCTCAGTATTTTTGGAGAGCAGAAGTTTTTGAAGCTCAGTAATTCTTTCTAACTAAGGTATTATGTTTACAGACTTCTCTGTGTACTTTTCACCCCACATGTTCAGACTTCAAATGTAGCCAAAGTCAAACAATTTTTCAAACATGACAAGTTTCCTTTTCGCTGTGAAAGGAAAGATGTCTCAATACACCCAAGTTCATTGGTAACCGCTGAATGCTGGCAGTGATTCATTTTAAAGGGCAAGCCTGCAGACATGTATTGATCTAACACCTCCAAAGATTTGGTGAGGTGAAACTAGGCATCAGTAAGCACATGTAGGCTCCAGCGGCTTCTTTCAAAAGTTTTGATCCTTAAAAAGCATACAGGGTGTTAATGTACTTGGTTCAAGTAGTACAACTTAAAAATGTGCATCACAATCCAAGAATTTCAATTGCAATCAGTGGGGAAAAAGGAGGTGCTCTTGAAAAAGGATTATTGTGATTAGTATTATTTGTCTAAACATACAATGAAATGACATTTACAGAAAGTAAACTATGTTTGAAATGGAATGACTTGTTTCCACCTACCCAACGCTACACGGCTGTACTCTACTCTACCTGCCTTTGAGGTGTTTCCATCAGCCCACTTTACTGCTACCTGGTACCTTTTTAGTACCTGCTTGGCCCTGGTCCAAACCAGGCCAAGTAGGTACTTAGTCTGGCCAGCCAGCCTCTCCTGCTTTCTTTCAAGTCTTTGTAAAGAATAGGACAAACGTGTACGTTGGCTGGACAGGCTAACAAGTACTGTCTTTATGAACATAATACAGCACACAGCAAAGCCATATTCACAACAGGGCGACCATGACTCATGGTACCAGACTCTACAAAAGTCATGGAAACAAAACCAAGCCAAGTAGAGTAGAGCTGAATAAGGCAGGGTATGGTAGGGTAGGATGAAATGAGCCAGTATGAACATTTCCTTACCCCTGCAAAACAAACAGGGTGTGGTACAAAGCAAAGTTCATTCTCAACGTCCTTCTCCTTTTGAATGAACAAATCCAAATGTTGCTGACTCTGAATTAGCAGCGTGTATCACTAAATTACATGTATGGTTTCTCTGAAAGATATGGTTTATCAGAAATATACTGTACGCCAACCACTTTAACAGACTGTGCTAAACTCATGTAAAGATGTAGCGTAGAACAGTCTGGACAGACAAATTAATCTAACATGTTCTACTGTTGACCAGGTTAAGTGCTCAGCATGGTCCCACAGAGACCTGTTTACTTTCAAATGAGGGTCATCCAGCTTTGTAATACTAAAAATAACCTTTAGGCGAGACACTGCAGGCAAGAACAAATAAATGAAGGAGTGTAGTCATTCACTGAGTCAAAGTTTCTCCATAGAACTAGTATGTGGGTAATTGTATGAAACTTCAATGACCATTTCCTCAAAATGCATTTTTCTCACATTGTAGCGACAACATCTCCGTTTTAGCAGCTCATACAGACTCCAAACTTCCCAGTCTTGAACTTAACAATATTGTAGCTATGTTCAGAGGGATTTTTCAATATTTAACTCCTAGCCTGATTGATTGAGTTTTGAACCCTATGAAAACAAGGCGAAATTTGAATTTTTACAGATTTATTCACTAATAACTAGCTTATGAAAAAAAATAAACAAGATATTCAGTGTCCCCTCTGAGCAAATCTTTGCCAACTAATAGATAGATAGATAGATACTGTAGATAAAATCCAGCTTTGTTGTACTTAGTTATGAGTTTATGTGCAGCTGTCATCCCCAGTAATACCATGAACACCTATAGATTTGTATCCACCCCTTGTGCTCTTGCCCGCTCCCTCCTGACCCTCGTTTGTGGTTGGTCGAAGCCTCTGGACTCGGCCTGTGCTTGTGACGGAGTGTGAGGCAGTCACTGCTCTCCTCATCAGCGTCTGTTTCACACAAGGACACCAGCTTGACTTCAGACACATCGTCCCTTCGGCACCGAGCCTGATTTCTGCACACCAAATGTGCCCTGCATTACGTCCTTCTAATAGTGCTCAGGGCTCACCGGTGTGTTTAATGTGGTGATCAATGTCGAGTTCAGTCTGAATGTCTGCTGAATGTCTGCTAACGTCAACAGGGGCTTGCTTCAAGAGCACTTTGTTGTTTACTAAGAGCACAGTGGGAGCTGAGCTATTTGCTGCTGAGTTTTGATGTAAATTAACTTCAATTGCTTGCAAGTGTAATGAGTTTATTATGTGCTTTTTCATTTTGAGCGTGGTTTGAATATTTGTAGATAAGGTATTTTTTATAATCCATTTTTAAGTCGTAAAACTTTCTGCATGGTTTGTTTGTGGCTTGTTTTTTCTTGTTTTTTTTTTTTTACAAATCTGCCCAGATCAAAACATGGCTAACTTTTGTATTTCGGGCTCCTCAACAGCCTCACTGGCGCTGGCTCTAAGAAAGAAGATACAGACAAGAAGAAAGAAGATGTTCTGAACATCTTCTCCGTTGCCTCGGGGCATTTGTATGAACGGTTTTTGAGGTGGGACACTTTTTTCTTTTCATTCAAAATTCCTCCTTTTAGTTCCTCACCTTCACTCCTCCTGAACCCAGTCTCTCCTCGGTTTCAGAATAATGATGCTGTCTGTCCTTCGGCACACCCAGACACCTGTCAAGTTCTGGTTCCTCAAGAATTATCTCTCTCCGTCTTTTAAGGTAAAGGCAGCACTTCACAAATCGTCGGTATATAACCCTTTGGACCTTTGTGTGTGTTGTGACTGACTCCTAAAAGAGTCCTAAGTCCTAAAAGTTGTTGAAGTTCTGTGTTAGCAAAACGTGTGCCTGTGTGTAAAATCTCAGACGTTTAAAATGAATTTCTGTGGTGTTTGTTAGGAGACTATCCATCATATGGCCCAGGCGTATGGCTTTCAGTATGAATTGGTGCAATACAAATGGCCTCGCTGGCTCCACCAACAGACTGAGAAGCAGCGCATTATCTGGGGCCACAAAATCCTCTTTCTGGACGTTTTGTTTCCATTAGCTGTGGACAAGATCATTTTCGTTGACGCTGACCAGGTATGAAACAGTGCTGTGGGACTTGGGTAAAGCTACATTAATATTTGACTGAAAGCAATATTTAACTCATTTTGACAGATCGTTCGGGCGGATCTTAAGCAGTTGAGGGATTTAGACTTGGAGGGGTCACCCTACGGCTACACACCATTTTGTGATAGTCGCAAAGAGATGGACGGCTATCGCTTTTGGAAATCTGGGTACTGGGCATCGCATCTGGGGCACAGAAAATATCATATCAGGTACTGCTTTTTAATTATTATTCTATATTCTTACCAATATCTTATCTTCCAATATGTAAAAAATATAGAGAAAATATTTTCCAGAAGAAATGGTAAAATGGTCTGTACCACTTCGCACATAGCACTTTTCTACTGACATTAGGCACCTAAAGTGCTTTACCAGGAACCACTCACCCATTCACACTCTCATTCATACAACAGTGTACACACACACTGGAAGAAAAGAGGGTGAAGTGTCTTGCCCAAGGACACAGTGTGCAGATGCGGCAGCTGGGATTCAAACCCCTGACTTGATCATGAGACGACCTGCTCTATCATCTGTGCCACAGTCGCTCCTCAACAATAAACATTGAAACAAGTTGAAACTATTTTCTGTGTGAAAGCTAATGAAGACCAGGGAGAGACATTCAGCAAATTAAGGTGCTGGGACTTAAACCTTCAATGCTGAGGATAGCATAATATGTGCAGCCACTAGACCTGGTGGGAGCATTTCCAGTGGCTGGCTGGCCTTTGCCAAAAGAACTAAAGAGATTTTGATAGATGGCCATGTGATTAATGCTTGAATCCACAGACTCTTGTGAGGGAATACTGCATCTCATATTAAACATACAAAAAACGAGGCCAACTGCATATTAATAATAAGCAGCAACTTGTCACACATTGAAGGCGGTCCCTGAGTCTACACTAGTTGAGGACCACTGCACTAGACCAGTATCAGCTGGTTTTGTTTTTTTATATTGCACCAGAAAACGTGCCAAAAAGAAACCACAGCAAGACAATCGTGTTTATGAAATATCTTTCACTTTAGGTACATTCTGGCCTAGATTCTGTAACTTAAGCCAAGAAATTATTCATGCCTGGTGAGGAGACATGACAAAAGATATTATGTTCTTTGTTTTAACATGGAAAATGCAAGTTTGTAAAAAGAAAATGTTGCATAAAACGTACTTTTGATACTGGCCTTTGTTGTAGACTAAAGTTTAGTTTAGCTGTTACTTCTATATAATGTGAAAAACAGGATGTTTTTTTGGTATCTTAAGTCATTTTGCATATCCTTACTTATTAAAAAATTATGCAATTTTAAGAACCATTATGCTAATACAGCTGTGGTGATTCACCATCTTTGAGACATTAGTGTTTAGTCAATAATAGACTCACCTGTTAAGGTTTGTTAAAGGCTTTGATTATCTCATACTGCTTTCTCTTCCATAATCAGTGCTCTTTATGTGGTGGATTTGAAGAAGTTTCGTAAGATCGCAGCTGGGGACAGGTTACGTGGCCAGTATCAAGCATTGAGTCAAGACCCAAATAGTCTGTCTAACCTTGATCAGGTAAATCTAGTAAAAGTGGTCTGTCATTGTATGTGAAGAAACAAAAACACACATTTGTGCTTTGTGCATCTTTAGGATCTTCCAAACAACATGATCCATCAGGTAGCTATTAAGTCTCTGCCCCAGGAGTGGCTGTGGTGTGAGACGTGGTGTGATGACACATCTAAAGCAACAGCCAAAACTATTGACTTGGTAAGTTCCAAAAAGTCTATGCACACACACACACACACACACACACACACACACACAGACCTGTCAGACCAGTCTGTTTACTGAAGGAAGATGTGATGTGTACTTTCTCTTTTTATTTAACTCTTCTTCTATGACATATAAGATAAAGCTTGGAGATGCTGTACAGTACATGTATCTGTTAATAGCCCTGACTTGCACTGTATTCCTTGTTAGTTGCCGTAGACAAAAGCAAGAGCAACATTTCCGCCGCTAACATCCATGAGGCACTTGACATTTAGGAGGCTACTGTGGAGCAATCCTGCAGTCTCCTAAACTAATTTAGAGAATTACTGGACGGGCTCCAGTCGACTGGAATAGGAAGCATTGTCTCATTGTGGTTTAGGACAGCACTTTGTAATTCAGACACAAGACGTGCTCTAATGTCCTTTTAACAGAATTGGAAATCAAATTATGTCCAAATGCACAGCACAGACAGTGCAGGGGATTAGGCTGGTTGGTGCAAAGTGGCACTGATTGCCTGACTGATACTTCTTGTCTGTGTTTCTCACAGTGCAATAACCCAAAGACGAAAGAGCCAAAGCTCACAGCAGCAGCGAGAATTGTGCCTGAGTGGGTTGAATATGACAACGAGATCAAGCAGTTACTAAAACAAGTGCTGGAAAAACAAGAGACGACATCTGCAAAACACAGCTCATCCTCACAACCAAAAGGTGTGTACAATGCCAATGCAAATGCTTTCAAATGAATGCCCCGCCCAGTACTCATGCTTTTTCTTTCTCCTTCCTCTTGTGCTGTAGATATTCGCCGAGATGAACTTTAGTATCTGCCAACATCACGTTGCAAAAGAAAGTGGCTGCATCATTTGCACACAGCGGGCACCTGTGAATCTTGAAGACATTTCCAAACAAACATAGCTATGAAGTATTACCTCCTCAACTGGGAGGATATTTTTATACATGCCACACCTGCGTCTGCAGTCTTCTAAAACTTGCAGGAAATAGTTATTTGATCAAAGGTAAACGGAGTGCTAGAGTACAATCTTGTCTAGAATATGGAGATATCAATGAGCCACTGTGGCACCCAATACAATACCTGCAGTAAAGCAGAAGTCATTCATAAATCATGCACTGTAACCATCTAAACCACTGGTTCCCAACCTTTATTTCTTGAAGCCCCCCCCATTTCTTATGCTAGAGAGAGGTATGGCCCATATACTGTATGCATCAAAGTGTTTATAGACAAACAAGCCAAAATTGGTGCGTTTCCTACACCTGTACTTTTCCAATATCTATAGAATTATTACGGTTTAATTTACTCAAATAAAAAAAAATTCTGGGAGCAATCTCTGGCACTCCCCCAGGGCGGGCCTTCCCCCCAGGTTGGAAACCACTGATCTAAAATATATTAAACAAAATGCAAAAGAAAGAACCAGACTGAAACAAATACACACTGCAGCATGATTTTGATTTTATTTTTTAACTTATTAAAATGTTTACATTTCAGAGTCTGTAAATGTGTTGTTTGAACCAGTATTTTATCTCAGGAACCAGATGGCGCTGCTGCTCATTTGAGTCAGTTGTCTTAAACAGGTTTGTTACAGGGGCAGCAGGACTGGTCTCAGGACGCTCATCCTTCACTGTGCTGTGTCAAATCCCAGAGTTTGTACCAAAGTCTGCTGGGAAGAATAAATGTTTTCTACAAAACATTAATGATGCTTGTAATTGTGTGGTCCTTGGGGTGAACACACTCACGGCCTGACTTACCAGGCCAGGTGCTGAATTGCAAGTACTTTATATTATTAGTGGTACAAATCTGTAAGTAAATTGCGCTGTGGCCTTTTAGCGTTTGAGACAAAAAGCTCACCTGCTGTTTGCACCACTTTAGCACACACCATCCATCAGGCCCTTATTGATCTAGACTTTGGTAATAATCATACTTCCCATTGAAAGCATATTTGTCAGCATACAAGTTTATCAAAAGTAAATTAAACAATACTTTGAGTACATAAATAGATCTTATTTAGAAACCTCCACAAATAGAAAAATAGACAAATATACAAACTGAAATTGGACTCTCTGTAGAGTAAAAATAACACTTTGTCAAGTGGTAATTTCAGCTTCCTTTTCCATGACTATGAACAAACAAAAGCACTTACAGTTGTCTTAACCACCGCCACATCTTTAATAAGGCCACCACATTGGTCCACAATTGTTAATCACTTTGTGATTGCACAACTGTTCAATATAATAATCCCTTTCCAATAGGGACAACAATATAAACATCCATTCAGTTCAGCTCATCAGTTGAAGTTGAACTTGAAGTGGAAATTTCCTGATCCGAATGGGTTGAATCCCTGAGATCCATGGTGGAAATGCTGATGGAAGTGTTGGCCTTGCTGACTCTCTGGGTCCATAGGGTCTTCTCCATGGTCAAACTTCTCTCTCAGCTCTGCAAACACACATGCGTTTATTCATTTCAATTTCTAAGCCTCGAACACCATCACCACAGGCACAGTGACAAGGGACCGCTATTTCATATTTGAGCAGTAAAATGTAAATTACTATCAGAAGGGCTAAAGCTTGTGGGTGGGACTTTCAGTACACAAATCAGTTCAGTCATTTTGATTTAACTATAAAAACAAACATATTCTGTTGCATCTAAAGATTATGTTGTTTTTAAAGCATGGTTAAAAAAGAATATTTTAACTTTTTTTCCCCCAAGACTTATGGTCACTGTGGAATGTGCAACACTGGAAATCACATGGTCCTAAGGCAGGATTTAGGTGTAAGCAGCACATGTTACCATTCTACATGACACCAAATTAGACTTCATACATTTTAATACATTTTCATACATTTTACCTGGATTTGTGAGGACCTCTTTGGCCTGAGCAATGTCTATGAACTTCTTCTCTGCCTTCTTTTTCTCCTCTGGATCCAGGAAGTTGTCCGGGTGCCACTGTTGAGCCAGTTTCCTGTAGGCTTTAATAATCTCCTTTTTCTGAGCTGTCCTACTCAACGGGAGACATTAGCGCTTGTTTAAAGTACAGACTCAAAGTGAGGATTATATCAATGAGTAACATTGCACCCACCTTTTGACTCCCAATATTTTATAGTAATCTTTTTTCTGAGACTGTTTGAGCAGCCTTCGAGCTTTTTCCAGGCCTTCTTTGATTTCCCGGTCATTCTCATTCAGCTTAGCAGCACTCTCATAGTCCTTAATGGCTGCAAAACAAATAGAAATATGATGTCAATTGTGTTTTTCTGTTCTATCTTTGAGAGAGTGCAAACTAACACTCCCCCCATCACTTAACCTCTTCATTGTAATGCCATTGAAATCCTCCATCATTTTTCTTTTGACATAAAATAAAGCACTTTCCACCAAGCAGTAAACCAGCTCACCTTCAGATCATTTGGCAGCAGCTCTGGGCTGTTTGAGTGTGCACGTTTGACTTGCTTTGAGGATTGTTTACCCTGTAAGGTGTAGTGGGGTGAAAAACACCCATGGGTTCTGACAGTTTAAAAGCCCTTCGCCGTGGCGCCTGGCATTCCCACCTGCTGATGTGTTCACACCGTGGTAATATGAGCATTGCGGGCTGGTGAGCCAAGTAACCACAGGCAGCATGCATGCTCCGCTTTGTGGTGCAGCAGCAACGATAACTGTCCTCCATTACTGTCATTTTTATCCTTAAAGTTGAAGAACTGTCAATAAGTGGGTTATGTTATATCAGTGTTTCCCAACCAGGGGTACAAAAGAGTTTAGCACGGGGTACTTGGAATAATTTTAGATCAACAGTAAGATGAACGTGAATTGCATTTTGTAGGTTAGGTTCAAAGAAAAGCTATTTTAAATCATTTAACTGTAAAGAGTGAGAGTTTTATGTCTTTTAACTGGCAAATAGGAGCTTTAGTCATTCACTTCCTAACTAATCAACTAAACCATCGAGGCAAGGGGTACTCCGAGGACAAATGAAAGGCCCAAGGGGCAAAAAAGGTTGGGAACCACTGTGTTATACAACAAAAATAGTTTCATCAGAGAGGTGGTGGAGAGTAAAATAATAATATTAATGTAACGCTTTAGATTGCAGCCTGCAGTTCCATGAGTAGGTACAAGTAACAAGAAAGCAATTACAACCCGTAAAAAAAACTATAAACATGTACAATAGATCAGGATGAATGAGAGTGTGTTTGTGAGTGCAAGTGTGGGACAACGGATGGAAATGAGCCCAACCAAATAAACAAATAAATAAGTACATGTGTCGTTACACTTGCACATTACGTATTACGTTGTTCCCTCTTGTTCCACATTGTTACTCTTCATTCTTCTCGATTCCCTCTTGTTTCTTGTAGTTACAGGTAATAGCTTCTCACTTTAGATTACAGCCGCAACCTATAGTTGGTTACACATTAGATATGATGTACTAGCACATTAGTTATTCCTTACACCTTTTGTTACACCTTGTACTTTACTGTGTAATTACCTGTATTTACATGTAACTACTTTCTTCTTACCTCTACACATGGAACTGCAACAACGATAATAATAAAAGAAGAGTATAGTGTGGCAGTGGTAATAACCAAAGACCAGCAATGATGGTATTGGCGATACCAGTAGATATACTCATTAGCTTTATTTCTATAATATTAATCATTAGTTGTAGTGTGTTGCACAATTGAACATTGCAAGCAACTAGCATACAGCAAAAAAAATAAATGATCATGGTAAAATAGCTGACAGATAAAGTTATGGCGAAAAGATAAAGTATTCATATGGATTTTACCATCAGCCATTACAAAACACTGTTACAATAATCGCAAAAAGCCATTGTTGATTCCTATGAGTTAATCCCTTTGCTGTTAAAGGATTTGTGACAACATGATACGCTGTGCCTGCCTGCACTGTCGACCAAGAATGGGAGACAAATGTGGTGTTGAAGATAAAGAGCTTCATAATTTTAAATTTTAATATAATAACTTTAATTTCAAGTCTTTCATCTCTTTTTTTTTTTTTTTTTTTTTTACTTTAGAACACAGATTATACAATACAATTACTTACAACTACCCTGCATAACATTTTGGATTGTTGCCAAAAACAAAACATGACCAGCTAGACATAGGAAATGCTATTTTTGCAGTGGGCAATCAAAGAATGGACTTAGATGAGGAGCTAACTTTTTAAATCTCAAATATTGACTGCCTTTAGTCGACATCTACATGGAGACGAGCTGGAGACAAGTCCGGTCTTAGGAGGTGGTTCAGACAGCAAGGGCGTATCCAGTCACCAAAGGACATGATGCAAGTTTCAGTAAATAGTAACCAAAATCAAGCTTAGAAAATATATGTCTAATGTCATTAACCATTGTATATAATTTACTACTATAAAAATATACTAATATACACAATGTACTTCAAAGAGTGGCCTACCGTCTTCATACTGCTCCTCCTGGATGTATGCCTCGGCTCTGTCCGTCAGCGCGTCCACGTTGTCGGGCTCGGACTCCAGGACTCCGGAGCACACAGGCACCGCTCGGCCGGACTGCTGGCCCTGTTCAACGCGGCACAGAGATGTAAACAGAGGACGGCGAGTGACGGAGTGTGTCGTGCGGCAGCGGCGGGGGGCCTCACCTGCACCAGGGCGTGACAGATGCGCTGCTGGGCGAGGAGTGTGAAGTGATGCACGTTGGGCTCGGTCTTCATCACGGCCTCGTATTTGCTCACGGCTTCTTCGTATCTGAAGATGGGATAATGCAGAGGTTTACCGACATATTATACGCAGGTGTTCTGGTGCTTCAGCGCAGGTGTCTGTTGGTTTGTGGATGCATGTGTGAGTATCAATAAATGGGGTAGGTTTTTGGAGCAGTGATGGAAAGATTTCAACAGATACTGTATCTGCAGGTTAATTATGGCCTTTCTTTGAGTCATGGTCTGTATGTTAATTTTGTGGATTGCCTTGCTCTTTGTATTGTGCTAAAACAATCACATTCAGTTCATGAATCCTGTGTTCATGTTGTGCAATACAAAAATGGTCTCAATATATCATCAATATAATATCAATATAATATATGGACCAATCAGAGGAAATCATTCTTGTGACAGTTTCTTCTTCAATGAACAGGGAAAAAACCAGTTGAGGTCATTGTGAAGTTTAGCCAGAAACAGACTGTAAATTAACAATGGACTAATTGTAGCCTCCTGCTTCCTGAACCTAAGGAAGTGTGGGCCTGCACAGGAAGTTCCTTGCTTGAATTAACTTTTCGAGTTCAATATAACAATTTGATGATGTAGTATATTGTGCAGCCCCACTTATCACTGCTGACATAGCCTACCTTCTTGAGTGGAAACAATACTGTGACCTGCTTACCAGCAAACGCCATTAAAGATAAAACCTAAAACTCTGCACTAAATGTCGGGAGAAAGAGCATCTGAAGTTTCTACTGTACTATACTTTTCTCAACAGAAACAGCAAAATATTGGAAATTGTCAACAACATCCCAGGTTTTCCAGCTCAAGTAAAAGCACTGTCATTGCACCATACACCCATCATATTATATTCTGAGCCAATTAATGTGAAATGTTATGTTTTCCAGATATGAAGCGACATCCATTCACGACATAACGGGATTTGCACGGCTGTTTGGGAGCCAGAGACATCGAATTGCTTGAGGATAAAGATATAGTCGGTCAACAGCTGATGCAATCCTGAGCATACAGAGCTATGCTATTATATATTTACACAAGTGTAGACCTCTCGGAGCGAGCGAGCGCACACACACACACACACACACACACACACACACACACACACGCGCACGCACGCACACAAGGTACCTCTGCTCTTTGAGGAGTTCCTCTGCAGACTGGATCTGTTTGTTGAGCTTCTTGACCTGCTTGTAATGGCTGTAGCACTGTTTGTGATCAGGATCCAACTTAAGACACTCCCGGACCTCACTGTAGATAGATTATCAAAACCAATACATAAAAAATAAGTAATAAGATAGATAAATCTGCTATGGATTCAAATTAATGTGTGACTGTACAAAGTTCAAGTTGTAGAGAGGCAACCAGCTTGATTTGCTTGTTAGTAAGTTTGTCCCATGAGTAAAATATTTTTCAAAGAACACCAGCCAACCTAACCAATCAAAAAAGTTTTAATTTCAAAGCCACTATTTAAATCAAAGATACATGTATGTGTACCATTACAAGATAGGGTCCAATAAATCGTTAGCTCACAATGGATCACTCTAGAAATAAATAGTTTTAAATCTTTTTCCATTACAAGTTATGGAAATCCACAACTAATACAGTATTTACACTTAATGCAGATGTGTTGTAGAACTTCGGTAGTCTTTATTCTGTATGTAGCCAACTATTGTGAGATAGATTCAGATTTTTTGACAAAACTTGGATTGAAAATAGATTGTTGAAGTTGATATCGTATGACATCAACCACTCACTTGAGGGACAGCTCATGGTCTCCGAGGTTATAGTAGATGTTGCTGAGTTTGTAGAAGGCCTGCGTGTTGTCACTCTTTAATTTAGAAGCAGCCTTTAGGTCAGTGGCAGCTTTCCACATCTCTCCCATTTGAATGAAGCACTCGGCTCTCATCTCACGGGAACTGGCATCCCAGACACAGGTCTTTAAGAAGATGGATATTTAACAACATTGTTTTCAAAATACAAATTGATGGGGTGAAGAAAACACGGGATACATTTTATTCAAGTAAGGAACATCTCTTACCTCAATGATAGTGTCAAGCTGGGATGCGGCTGTTACATAGTCTTTGTTCTTGAAGCTCTTGTGTGCCTCCGCTGTAAGCCTCTGAATTTCATCAGACTTTTCCAGCTGACTTTGGGCTTCACTTTCTTCTTTGTCACTAGGGTTGGACTTCAACTGTAATAGCACGAAGCGAGATATGTTTGTTTTTACAATTTCTGAATTTGGATTTTGGCTACAACAATTGTTCCATAATAAATTTCAATATAACATAATGCCAATGTCTCGTGAGAGACAGAGAGACGGAGGCTGTTCAGACAGACCGCTTTGAGAAACATAAATTTGAGGCACTGCCTTGGGTGAGGACAAGATGCTGACATGGCAACACACTGGCACGACTGGCCAAATCTCATGACATTATGGATCAAACCACTTGATTCCCACTCGATGTTAATAAAATATTTTTGTGTTATATTTTATATTACTGATTTGATACATGCCACATGTACAGTGAGTCCCACAAGTATTTGCACACCCTGCAATTTTGCAAGTTCTCCCACTTAGAAATTAGGGAGAGGTCTGAAATGTTCATCATAGATGCATTTCCACTGTTAGAGACATAATCTAAAAAGAAAAATCCGGAAATCACATTGTATGATTTTTTAATGATTTATTTGTATGTACAGTATGTTACTGGGGTTCATAAGTATTTGCACACATGAGAATCAGCAAGAATTATGACTCTCAAAGACCTGTTATTCTGCTTTTAAATAGTCCAACTACACTCTGCTCATGATTCTAATTTAGTAGCACCTGTTTGAGGTTCTTAGCTTTCATAAAGACACCTGTGAACCCCACAATCAGTCAAAAGTCTAACTACCAACATGGGCAAGACCAAAGAGCTGTCAAAAGACACCAGAGACAAAATTGTAGACCTTCACAAAGCTGGAAAGGGCTATGGGGCAATTGCCAAGCAGCCTGGTGAAAAAAGGACAACTGTTGGAGCAATTGTCAGAAAATAGAAGAGGCTAATGAT
>OMNZ01110073.1:7895-21165 GCA_900303255.1 Lesueurigobius sanzi
ATTTAATGCTTTTTAATAACATTTAAGGCCTTATTTTTGACACAATTCATTTAATGACTTTTATTTTATTTTTTTATTCTTTTTATTTGGTGCTGTAGGTTGGTGAAACGCTACAGAAACCCCCACTGAGGCATATTTTGTAGCCAGGGGCGCAGAAGAAGGGTGGACGGTGTGGTAGATTCTAAGGGCCCAGGCAGACAGGGGCCCATAAAAACAATGTTTTTGCAGATACATATTTTAATTATAAATCGGGCCTCACTGGAAACCACTGATTCAGTTTGTTACACAGCTGTGTTTTTGCAATAATAAATAGTGTATTAGTAATTAGATTAGATTAGAAAAGAAGAGAGCAGTAATCTAAAATTTAATCTATTCTATTTTTCTACTGAATGAAAAGCTGCTGAAAACCACCTTTACTTAAATATTCACCTTCAATTACTTTATGTTTTAGCCTTACCTTTTGCATCTAAATTTGTCTTTTAAAAGGACTATACCTGATTTTTTCCTAGCAGTGGAATTAAATTAGTTTTGTCTTCCTTTAGTATATTACAAACTCAAACATTTGTGGAGATTATACTGTGCATCAAAATATAAAGCATTTATTGTCAATTTCAAGGTTTGCAGGCTACTTTTCTTACATTTTTGTGACTATGACCCCAAAAAGTGACCCTGCTACTGTAGTTGCTTGTAGAATTGTGCTTATAAACTCATCTCTAAGAAGAAATGGGATTTTAGAAATGTGTTAGGAAAGTTAGGAATGTGTATGGATCACAACTATCAATTTACACTTTACCTCTTCCATTATTTATAATTAAAAAAAAAAAGAAAAATCAGGTATAGCGCCTTTAAATGGCAATGAAATAGCCGATTGTTAGCATCAGAGCTAAAGATGAACACATTAGTCTTTACAGAGAGTTTGTCAACAAATGCACCGAGAAGCCCCGCTATTTTGAGAAACAAATCAGGTTAGAGTTACTTTGTTGAAAAAGTGGCGCGTTACGTTGCTCGTTACTCTACAAAACGAACCTCGTACTCTAACGTGCTCCTAGGTAACACATTACGGCCAACACTGGTCACTGGCCACTCCTGTTTACAGTAAGATCGTGGCTCGTCACCACCTCAGCAGTTTGGTGGAGGAAGGCCTAGTTGCCTAAAAATAAAATATCTCACTTTTTGCAAGCTCTACAGTGTGCGGGAGATTCTTTATATCCAAATTTGATCAACTAAAATGTATAAAATAGTTTCTTCAATCCATGAAAACAGGCAAGTTAGGGTCACGATTGCAACTAATCTGATTTATTATCTAAATTGACAGTAATATGTGGGATAACACATTATTCTACATTTTTAAAACCAATTCAAACTGCACAAGTATTTTATTGGTTGGAATACATATTCTTACTTGGGATCAAGTCGGTGGGTCCCGATATCACACCAGTTGAGAACCACTCTTTTAATACCTATCAATTAATGGCCAGGTTGAATATTTGTGGGTATTCTGCTTAGATATTTCTTTAGTAATGTACACTGCAAAAAGTGACTACATAAAGTAAAGTGACTGGAATTAAGAATATTTTACATTCATTTGAGTAATTCTAACTCACCAAGTAAAGAAATCTACCAATGGAACAAGTATTTTTGCACTTATGACAAGAAAGATTTGTATTTCAAGAAACAATATCTCATTTTATGTGCAATAGATGTTTTTGTCTTATTTTAAGTGCAAACATACTTGTTCTATTGGGAGATAAATGTACTTACCTCCTAAAATCAGAGTAAAATATAGTTATTTTAAGAAAACTTTACTTACAGATTACTTTTTGCAGTGTATTGTCCATTATGTTTTGACCCTCTCAAATTCAACCTACTGTTCCAGGGTAGATAATTGTGTCCTTGAGTATGAAGTCAGTGTTCTCGAGTGAATACATTATTTTCAGTAGTTTTGTATTTTGAATGCGTTGAGAGCAAGTTACCTGCTGCTGGGTCGACAGCCCAAGTGATCATTGGTTCTCATTTGCTTCGGTGCCAGTCAGAGAGGATTCTGGGCAAGTGTGGCTTTGACAGGGCCACAAACTGAGAAGGCCTGAGACTTGTTCTGGAGCTGTAACTGTGGAAATAGCGCATATGAGAACAGGTTGTCGCTGACAGTCTGTACTGTATTTAAGTAAGTACTGATTTTGTGGATCTGTATGATGCCTGAGTAGTATTTTTTGTTGGGAACTTGCTGCTTTTTTTACGATACATTGGAAAAAACATATAATTATTCAAATTGACTGCATATTTTGCCCCTTCATGGGTTTGCACACAGGTAAAATGGAGAGGCCATGCTTAAGTGGAGAGAATTGAGATTTGTATGCCCATGAGACGTCATGGATATGCAAAGAATTTTGCACAAAATTTGAGGCAGAGAAAATGCAAACGACATTGTTTACCGAGTGCTGTCATATTTATCACAACTATAAGGAGGAAAACTGTGAGACATGGCGTGTGAAGGGGAGAAAGGACTCGCCTGCTCTCCGTCACCTGTTGCTTGGCGTCTCTAGGGTGCGAGCCATGTGTGCATTCTGTCCTTTTATACTGTTATCCTGTTGCTAACGTTGCTAAAGAGGCTTTTTAACATTTGAGACAGCCATATGGACAGACTTAGTGGTGGTCCTTAATTCTCTTAATTTCTTTAGTCAAAATGTAGATACTACTTGTCAAATATTGTTCCAACATGAGTAAAAATTAAAGTATCTGCTGTAACTGCTGTAGAAAATACTCAAGTATTCATAGTTGAAAGCCAGTAAGTCAAACTAGTTTTAAGAATTGTGAATTCCCCACATGTACGACAACACGGTCAGGATTAACCTCTTCCTTGTCATTCGTCAGTGGCATTAGAGACTTTTAAGAGATATTTACCATGTTACAAGGGTGTTACTTCAGAATCCGGATATGCCGGTCAGGAAGAATTAACTAGCTGTTTTAGATTAATAGAGAATGTCTAACCATGTGTAAGATCATGTTAAGAAGTCTTTGAGATCACCAAATACCAGCAAAAAATGCATAATACCCGTCTGTAGAGGAACAGGCCACCATTTTTACACACTGAGATATGTTCATCATATCAAACTAATCAATAACAACTGAATGTGACTGTGTTGAGCTTAGCCACTGTGGCGTTGTCTACTTTGTCCTTAGTTATTTTTTGTCTATGTATTGTGTTTCTGTATCTGTCTACTGTATATAACAGACTCTCCTCCATGACAAATTTCTCCCTTGGGAGACGAATAATACATGAATCCTTTAATCCTTTCTTACCTGAGCTTAGACGAGTTGACACATACCTGTCTGGTCTTTGTGCGCGCCCTCAGTCACGCAAATAGACCAAAGATGCTGTTAGCATTAAGCCTCTCCCAGCATATTCCTATGGGACCAAACGGGGTGAAGTTAGAAGCCACCAAGCTCTTCCACGTTTCCCCTATTTAAATACAGTAGTTACACGTTCCATATTACACCAGTTACACAAAATTAAACATTTCGATTTTCTGAGCAGATAAAAAGTGGTACTATATTGTAAATTAGCAACTGCTATTTTATGTTTAACAGACTTTGGACTGAGCGATACCAGGATTTGATTATAGCCATCACAAAATCAACTTGGTTTACGTGATAGCTGCATTCAACATTTCCAACATCTGCAAGAAGTAAATAGTAAACAACATCAATCTATGGAGGTAAATGTGAGGCACACAACTGCAGTTTGACCCATAACAAATATTCTCTGTTGGATATGCTGAAACAGACAAAACTTTTATTCAGGAAACTATCAATCTCTACTTTATTTTCCATTTAAATCTTTCCATTTATCTCTGCAAATTTAAGTGCAAATCGGGGCTTGTTTTTCACATATTCGACCATTCCTCTATCATCTGCTCATATCCCTCCATTATCTCTGAAATAGCTCCTAAATATTCTCATGACCGGTTTGTCAGAATGGTGCGTCATGAGAACATGGCTCACTGAGCTTTTCAATTACACCTATCTATTGTTCCGTGATGCACATTGTATAACTGATGAGGGGCAGGGTTGGCCAGGATGTGTATCTCGGTTTGTTTGTAAAAATGTATGCTGAATAAAAAATAGTCTGTTGTGAATCCAGGTAAAAAAAAATACCTTTGACACAACTTTCACAGTGACTTTTCATGGTCACTGTAACAACAACTTACCTGCAAGTTCTTGAGCGGATAAAAATAAGCTTTTGAATTAGATGCACATTGTCTTTCTATAAATGTGTACCGTTATAATTTACTGAAAGAGGACGAGGACAGGACCAATTTCATTCCACAATCAGGACAAATAGCAGGTTACAGAGCCTTTCACCTTAATGAATTGTTTAGTGCATCCTGCAGGTGACAGGGGTCTTTTTGTCGTTATTTGCTGTCACAGCTGCATTGATCCCGGATTAGCTCTAAACAAAGATAAGGTCAAGATAATTGATCCTGATGGGAGCGTCTGATTACTGCCGCAGAATTACAGGCAGAAACGGCCCACACATAATGAGAGGAGCAGGGCACCGGCCACTGGGAGATTCAATCTAGAGCAAATACAAATGTCCTGCAGCTTCTTTCAAGGAATATTGTTGTCTTTGTAATAGTTGGAACAGTTTAAAATAAGATGATGTCAGAGGGCGACATCTAAGATTCGTAGATCTTAGTAAGTAATTGCGTAATAGATAGAATCCTAATACATGCGTTTCCAGTGATGTCACGCATAGCTGTGGCCACCATCTTCTTGCCTGAAGTGGAATCACCACACCACATCACTACATCGCCATCACTACAACAATCAGTAATACAGTATCACTACTCACTCAGGAGGAGGTAAATAAAGGTCAACTGATTGGCCACAGTATTTGTATGTCATTGTGATGAATGCTAACGGGAAAAAAGACGGCCCCAGAGAGCACATGGGTAAACAAACAAACAGCGCATTGGCTGCTATATTTACAAGCTCCCCTTCCCTTCCCCTATATTTACAAGACAAATTCGCAGCTAGTAGCAGCAGCAGCCTGGACTCGAGGAGCAGGAGGCTACCACACACACCAAAGATCTATTTCCACTCCACTAAATGAACACATCAAAGAGGTAACAGACAACCTTTCTCTGTGATTTTTACTGTTTGTAGGGTCAGCAGAGCGTCAGTCAGAGTCCGTGTTTAGGCTGCGAGTGCATTTAGCCTCTACACCTGGGTTTCTACACAGTGAACACAATGAAAACATTACAGTAATACATCAGCTCTCATAATGGAGAAATTAACTTGTTACAACAGCTCTTAAGATAGGATCACACAGGGGGGTGCAGAAATAGCCAGAAAAATGTGCTATCAAGTAGAGTATTAGCTCTGCAAAAACAGGTAATAATAGTACTTTATTAAAAAATAAAATGAAAATACAAATAAATATCTCTTTGCATTTACCAATAAAAGCAACTTAGACATCTCTTATATACACTGAATAACGGGAATAAGCAGAGGCCACCACAGAGTCATAGAGGAGAGGTCTCTCATTTCACTCTCCTCAGAAGGTTTTGTACCAAGGCTAGATGTTTAGACTGTGGTTCAGAGCACCCTCATGGAGAGGTTTGTGCTTGTAGCTGAGCAGCAGTAGCTAATGTTTCTGTAGCTAAGGTGCACCGATGGTCACATCCATCCATGGCAGGCTTTGCTATCAGTAACTCTCCAGGTGGTTGATAAGGATAAAATCCAAAGGTTTCGGTCTTCTTTAAGTATCAGCTCTGTTTACCATTCTGCCAGTAAAGGGAACGCTGAAGCAACACACAAGACACAATGCATATTATAAATACCTGAAATTTTAATGCAGGGGTGCGCAAAAACAGGTTTATAAGCCACAATTATGGATGATATTTCCATTTGACTGTATACATGTAACAAATATTGTAAAATCAGTCAAAAAGTCACTACATGCTAACAAAGCTATTCATCGTTTTTTATTGGGCCGTGACCCTTTGTGCACTGGCCATTTATGGGCAAATGCTGCTCTTAAACATTGTATAAATGTCCATTGAAGTGGCCCGAATGGCAAGACAAAGTGTCGCGGACATTAGCGGACATTCTAGTTTACGCTGCTTCAAAGCGACCGCACAAAGCCTCTTTTTAAAGTTCATTTTACTGCCTCACAAGGTTTTCCACTGGCCCCCTCTAAGTGGATATTTTTATAGATCGCGTGGACTCATTGTTAGTCCTTTCTTCAGAGACCTTTACTGTTCTCAATACATGGGTCCGTGTGATGAAAGAGCAAAGAAGGGAAATGTATAATTGAGTCATTCAGGGCTTTCTGCTGTAAAGGCCTTAATGTTCTCTTCAGTGCCATACAATAATACGAACATACTGTATCAGACATGTATTGATGTCTCGGATAGTGAAAGCAGATCAATCTTTTGTCCATTTAGGGTTTATTTTCTATGATTCAAGGCGCATCAGTGCAATTCATGGGAAAAAGTACTGTTGCGTTTGTATGTAGTTCAAGCTCTTGACAGGCGTATACAGTTGGTCTGTACCGAAAATATATTTGTTATTTTTGTATGAGTTGGCTTCAAGCACCGAGAGTGACAGCGTGTTATGTATGCTTCCGTAAATATCTTATGGCTTGGATTTTTTTTTATTGCATCTTATATCAATCAGAAATACTGAACATGTTTTGACCGCTCAAGTCAGATTCTGGAGACAGTTTGGTGCCATTGTAGGGATTATTATGAAACAGAAATGTTGTTGCATATCCAAACAAGCAAGTTTGCTCTCGTAATATATAAACTTTCACCTGGAAACACATACATCATTGAATCTTTATTTTATTTATTTATTTAGACATTTATTTAGAGAGGATCCTATTATAATAAGGAGTGTAATTATTCTCCACTTTAGCAGCTCCTAGACTCCAAACTTTCCAGTCTTCTATGTACTGTATCTATATTTTGAAGGTTTGTTCAGAGAGATTTTTCAATATTTAATTCTTAGCCTAATCTATTGAGTTTGAATCCTAAAAAACAAGGCTAAATTAGAATTTGTACAGATGTATTCACTAAATCTAGGGGTCACAGATTCAAATCCAGGCTCCCGCAAGTGCACACTGTCGTTGTGGTCTTGGGGAAGACACTTCAACCTCATTGTCTAGTCTAGTGCTTTGGGTTTGTGTCATATGAAAGTGCTGTACAAATAAGATTCCCTTTCCCCTTATTTAAAAACTAAACAAGATATCCAAAATCCCCTCTTAACAAATCTTGGCTTTATTATTTAGATTGCATCGCTGAAAATATAGGCAATTCTGGCTATTTTCATAATAATAATAATAATGGCTTTTGTAACACATGTATCGAGCCTTTCAAGCCTGATTACCAAGTTTCTCAAATTGCTACACTGTAGACATTATTCACTCGTGCCATACTCAGTGGTGACGGAAGCGAGGCTGACATTCAATCATTCACTGTCACGCTCATTCATTCTTGCCTATTGCATAGGCGCCGATTTATGTTTTCTCCCGTGGGTGCCCAGTCAGACTCTGAAAAAAAAAGTTGGCTAGGCCGGGGGTCGAACCCGTAACCTCGTGCTTACAGGTATGTTGGTCTAGCCCGCTGAGCTAGCGAGGATATGTATTCAGACAGCGGCTGTGCGGGAATTTATCTAATACTTGCGACCCCGCCCCCGCGAGAGTGCACAGACGATAAAAAAAGACTGATATACAGGTTAAATTTACTGAATTATTTCGGCGCCCATGCTACTTTCAGGACAAATTCGCCTGGGTGCTCAAAGATTTGGCTGGGTGCTCGAGCCCCACAGCACACACGGGATCGGCGCCTATGGCCTATTGTACATGTTTTTGGTGATAGGGGAAACCGGAGTAACTGGAGGAACCTTACACCGACACGGGAAGAACATGTAAACTCAACATCAGTAAACAGACAGGCCCTGTGTGGCCCGGGAGTCGAACCTGGAACCTTGTTGTGAAGCACGAGCCCTAACCAGATAAAATGCCTTATTTTTTAATATGTATGTTTTCTCATATTTATGTCAATATCCAAAAAAAGGTTTCAAATCACTCAATATTTTTCCCCATATTCACCTGAAGTGTATCGCCTTAAGTATAATATTATTGGCCATGTACTGAGCTAATGAGTTATAACAACGGCTCAATTTATTGTGCCGCTCATAAATTGTCGGTGATTGGGTGCATAGAATAGCAATGACCGGGGCAAATAAAGCGCGTGTGGATAGAGAGCCCATTGGTGATTTCGATTGGGTCTTTTTCGCACGGAAAACATGGATATATCTTCCAAATGCTGATGACATGCCATGAGATATATACACCTATACGGTGTAATCATGTACGTAAGTGCTTATGTCACCTCCGTAGACCGCTCAGTGTGTTGGGAAGTTTACATACTCTTTTAATCTTTTGGCCATTTTTCATAGAATAATATCTTTTTCTCCACTCATGTACGTAAGGGGTTTTGCAAAGCCATTTATTGTCAAAAGAGTAAATGCACCCCTGCATTTACTCTTTTGAAATCATAATGAAACAGAAACTTCTCAAAAGTCCTTGATGTTTACATGACCTTCAACAACTGCCAGGAAAATTGTTCAAGAGCAAATAAAAACTAACTTCAGCTGAAATACAGGACTCTCTGAAAAAATGTGTTTGTTTCAAGATACACAACATGTAAACTTTTGATCAGGGACATTTGGCTAGTTTCTAGTTGAAAAGCATAAACAAACTTCACGCAACCACTAACCATGAATGAAATAAAGGTTTTTGCCACAACTGTATCTTCCAAATGGTGAGATACTGTATACCGTATCTGTTGTAGCATGTAAGTGCTTATGTCACCTCTGTAGACCGCTCAGTGTGTTGGAAAAACATTCAATTCCACCAGTACCACCCTTCCATCAACTTTACAGTATGTATAAGATATTTCAAAATATAGTTCACATCTAGAAGATGGATTTCCCAGATTTCCAAAGGCATTATGCTTCTTGTCAGTGATTGTAACCTCTATGATGACCTCACATGTGCACCTCATCTCATTTCACCCACGTTTTGACACATTTCTCTGGCTAAACCTCACTTTGGCTCACGCCGTAGCAGTCAAGAATATAGCAGTAAATATTTGCTTTGAAAACAAGGCTTAGTTTTTTTTTTTTTTACAAGGCTGCTGTCGCCTCCCGCAGCGGCACAGTGCTTTTCATGTTCCTCCTCTGACTGTAATGAGTCGAGGATCAGACGCCAGGAGCAGAGTGGGATCTGGCGACTGCTGCGTTTGTCTACACACTCCGGTCCACTTGTGTACACTACGTGACTCACGTATGGAGTTTAATGATGACAGAGCACTAGTCAAACATGTGACATAACATACAGGACTGTGCTTTTAATAGAGTTCGCTAAAGTGGTCCTGACTAGGGCTGCAGGTGAATGGGGAAAAAGTTACATCGAGTGATATCAATTTGAAACTTTTGCTGTATATTACTGACATAAATATGAGAAGAAAATCTGTCTGTGTAGGTTCTCAGTCATACAGGAGTTGTCCATCGTAGGCAAAGTTTCTTCAGTCCTCATCTGTACTCAGTAGTTGAAGTGTAGGACCTTTCGATTTTAGTCTAAGTCCCTCCTCTCTTGGTACTTAGAGGTTAACTCCTCCTTCTGGTTTACCCTTAAGAGACCCACGAACATGTTCAAGTCGTTATTAAGCTGATGGCGATCTTTGGACTAAGATCAAAACGTCCTACACTTCAACTACAGAGTACAGATGAAGACTGAAGAATCTTTGCCAATGAGAAGAAAATGTATTTGTTTTCCATCATGTTATGTTTTCATACAAAATTGCTGATATTTCGAGTGACTAATTGTAAACGATGGATGAAATCAGATTTAAGATTAAGATCTAGATTTATTTTGTTGATATACTGTATAAGTTACAAATGTTCAGAGGGGGATTTGGGATAATAAGCTTGTTATTGGTGAATACATCTGTAATCATTTAAATTTTGCCTTGGGGGGTTAAAAACTCAATACATCAGGCTAAGAATTTAATAGAGTTTTTTTTACGAAACTTGACGCTCTAACACACTTAATGTGTGATTTTGGGAGCTCTGTGATGAACTGAACTGAAAAAATGACTTGGTATACTGTAGTAGTAGTAGTAGTAGTAGTAGTAGTAGTTAGTTTTTTCAGTCAGACACATTTTGAGACATAAGAGAAGGCAATAAAGAAAAAAGGAAAAAGTTACAAAAGCAATGTCTTATGTCAATGAGTGAACATGCTTTTTCATAAATATACATACTCAGGGTTAGGCTGAAGTTTAACTTACTTATGCCTAACCCAATTCATACAAGTAAAGTTTCCACAGTTTGGGCGAAGCCCTTTGAAAGTAGTAGCCGAACAAAAAATATAAATCTAAGAGAAAAAAAATAAGATTAAGGAGAAAGATCAATAACAACAATAACATATGCTTAGAGATCGATTAGAGAGAAACCAAATATAGACTGTCCTTTAAGAAATTTACTGTATATGACCTGCCAAACTAATCATTCTTGGGCTTGGTATTTTACTAAAATAATACATATAATGTGCTTTTTAAACGTTTTCAACGTGTGGGGTTTTTTGTCATGTAATAAATCTTCATATGGATTGAATTTCCTCTCGTGTTTATTCTGCAGCAGTAGAAATGTGCTAATTTTGTAGCCATCCCGCCACCCCCCTTGGTGGTTTTGTGAACAGTAAAACTATATTTACCTTACACAAGTCCTTTGACCCGGAAATGTAAGTATCAGAAGCGTGACAGGCTCAGGCATGTTTCATAAAACACGCGATATCACGTAAAAAAAAAAAAAAAAAAATCACCCTCTGTTTAGCTTTGAATTTCTCAGAAACCGAGGCATATAGAAATAAACGGTTTTCACCCACTGCGAGCTTAGAGTCTCACCTTTCAAACGAGCTGTAGTATGTGTCCATAACTATAACATAGAATATGCTGCAGTGCTACAAAAATCATCAAAAATGGTCTAGATTGCTGGCCGAGTTCCGAAAACAGTGCAGCACTCAATGTGTTAAGTACAAGACTGGAAAGTTTGTCTGTAGGAGCATTTTCAGGAAAAGTTCATTGAAGTTACAATTTCCCATATAGTCCTATAGAGACATGTTCAGTCAGTGCATTAATTACACTTATTGTAAAGGTAATTTACTTTTTCCAGTTTCAAATGTATTATGTTAAGTTCAAAGTGGCAACAAACAAGTTTTACACGTAGTGTCTCCCCTTTAATTGTATAGCATCTTGTGTTCATAGACTGAAGGGAAATTAGTCTCCTGGTTCCGGAGAATCAAACATGTGACCCTGCTGCATTCTGTATTAACACCACCCCATTGTGTGAAAACGTTTAGACTTACACTTACAGTCTCTTTAATGCCGTAATTATCCGACTCTGCTCAAAATAGAATTTAGTGCCTGTGTTCCTCAAATTTTCACTTGATGCGATGCTGCTAATATATTTTTAGGGATGTAGACTATTTTACTTAAGTGCAAACCATGTTAAAGATATTTTTTTTATGTTAGTATTTTTGGGTCTTAGGTGGTCATCAAAAAACATTTGGAGCAGAAAATGGTCCTTGGTTTGAAAAGGTTTGGCAAACACTGCTTCTTTGTATTTGTATTGCGCAGGGAAAGACGCATTCAGACCTATAAAGATGAGCAGTACATACAGTAGTATTATGCAAGTAACGTGTCATCCCTCTGGTCTTGAGAGCGTTAGTTTATGATGAAATAAAAACTGCCTCAGCGTAACACACAGAGTATTGTTTAGTCATGAAACGCAGTAATCTTTGCTAATAATTCCTTTACTGTTTTGCACTTTTGTTGTTTATTGAGCAACCTCTTCCTTTTAGAGTAAATATATATAATCACGGGTCTAGTTCACTCGTGCTTGACCTATCGCTATACCTTTTGCCTGGTTGTCATGAAATGACTAAAGATCAGTGGTGTGACGTTCATGACGAATCGGCTCTTTTGAACGGCTCTTTGAGGTGAACGGTTCGAACTGGATCTCGATTGTGAAAAGAGCCAGATCTTTTTTCCAGTCATTTTGAAGTAGATTTCCTCTAAATTGACTCAAGAATCAGCACAACCTCAAAGAAGTGACAGAAGTGAAAGCTTTTCACACAAAAAAATATTTGTCAGACAGATGTAGCCATTTTTCATTGACTGTGGCACAAAATTTGATTTGTTTTTTAAGGAATAAAAATCATCTCCATCATCAATCAATCAATTTATTTTTGTAACGCCCAATATCACAACAGGAGTCATCTTAAAGGTCGGTATGGACAAAAACAAATCAATATCAGACATCAAGAATGATCAAAATAAGTCACACTCGAATGAATGTCACAACCAGATGTAATGTCCCGTAAATAAGTAAATTGGATATCCCACATCCTTAGACCTTCCTCCACGGTGAGGAACAACCCTTAAAACCACATGGGAGAAAATTAGGAAACCTCAAGGATGGGCCAGTGGTGAATTTTTGGTCGACCAGAGTCCAATGGCTATGTCCGAAAACAATCATCATTTGATTTAACCCTGATTGATTGATTTAGCCCTTGTCTAGTCAAGTTTTTATCTCATTCTAACCCTGTTTACTCCTAGTTTTTCACTAGTTTAGCTCAGTTTTAGTCCTGGTTTAGCCCTGGTCTAGTCCTGATGTAGACCTGGTTACGTCCAGTTTTAGCCCTGGATAGCTGGTTCAGTCCTAGTTTAGCCCAGATTTAGACTTGCTTTAGCTCAGTTTTAGCCCAGTTTTAGTCCTGGTTTAGACCTGGTTCAGTCCAGTTTTAGCCCTTTGGGTTAATTTGAATAAGAAATGTCCCTGTCAGCCTAATATCTACTCATGATGTCATGTTTTTACCTGCGTCATTTATGAAAACAATATAAAAAGGAGCCAGTCTTTTGAACAGCTCTTTGAAATGACGGATCCCAAAGACTCGGCTCCCTGTAAAGAGCCCATCACTACTAAAGATTTAAAACAGGGGTATAGGGAACCTATGGCTCGGGAGCCAGATGTGGCTCTTTTGATGACTACATGTGGCTCTCAGATAAATCTCCTGAAGACGACGACCATGTTGTGTGTAACAATCCAGCTGTAGATCCAGAGCAAGTGCGTATTATGGTCCAAAATGCATGAAAATCCAATGTTGGTCATAAGTTACCATTCTTCTCCACGTGTGCAGTGT
>OMNZ01110074.1:0-16193 GCA_900303255.1 Lesueurigobius sanzi
TGCCCTCTCCTCTCTCTGACAGAGCTATACAGCTCACGTTGCCTCAAGAAGGCCCAAACCATCATCAGGGACACCTCACATCCAGGACACTCCCTCTTCCAATTACTACCTTCAAGGAGTAGGTACAGGTCCATTAAGACCGGGACAAATAGATTTAAGAACAGTTTTTATCCAAGTGCAGTTGCCACTGAATGCTGTCAAATGTGACCGACCATAGGCCTAATGTAACTGATGAGTGTGTGTCATTTTAAAGAATTAATTGCCTTTTATCATTTATTGACATTTTTTTGGAATACACCAACTGGACTACAACATTTTCGTTGTACTTGTTGCAATAACAATAAAGACTGTTCTATTAATATGGCTTGTTACCTAGCAGGGCCATAGGGAAGTGTCAACAGACTTACAACTTAGCCCAGGGTGAGACAACACAGAGGTAGCAAGCCATATTAAGTATGAATAGGCTAAGATGGTTTCCTACTTTCAGCACTAAGAGAGGAGGGACTTAGAGGTTAACTCCTCCTTCTGGTTTACTCTTAAGAGACTCACAGCGTGCTCACGTCCTTCTTAAGCTGATGACGATCTTTGGACTAAGATCGAAACGTCCTACACTTCAACTACAGAGTACAGATGAAGACTGAAGAAATTTAGCCTCATCATATAAGGTAATGATTATTTCAAAAAGCCACTTTCCAGCTTTGTAATGCAAATAAAGAAATTAAACATGATTTAAGGTTTACTGGCTATAACGTTTATCATTCAGTCTCACAGCTTATGGTGAACACACTGTCCTCTTCAAGGGAGAAATACTGTACATCCATGAGCAAAAATATACTGTAATATATGCCACTTTTTGTACTTATTGACAGCTAAGTAGTTTAAAACATACATTTTTAAGTTCTTAGGTACAGTATGTTCACAGGGTTCATCAAGCAAGATCTTGTACTAAAAAGGTTGGTGAACATAAAGGTGCCACAGCATCATTTCACACTCTCGCACTTCTCAGTGTGGGGTTGGTTTGAACCTATTTTTATAGAATAATTGCCATAGTTTCTGTGTATCAGAACAGACTGTTTTTTTGTCTTTGAACAAGAGTACAGAATGTTCCGGCCGCTGAATGTATTAATCATTTTATATCAGATCAAGAAGACTGGTCCAAAACTCTCAGCTGGAATGATTCAGAATAAATTAGACACAGTCTAGCAGCGAGTATAGCATATTTAAGATGTTACATCACACAGTACAATGCTTTAAAGCACCTCTTTTTCCACTAAAGAGCCCCTTTATTGCTACTTTATATTACACCTTATTGCTTCTATGATAGGGAACCTGAACTATGGACTGAAGTGGTGACCATAAAACATAAAATCAAATACTGAAAGGGGATATACAGTAATAGGGGTGTGTCAAATGTTGTTTGTTTGCCTCATGAGTATGTTTTTGGCATGTCAGCGTTATTCTCTGTACACGGGAGGCTTCAAAAACATCCGGTTGGCTCAATGCATGCGGCTCCCTGCTGACATCTTAAGCAATTACCTGTATCATAACCACCGTTACACGAGCAGCGCCTTTGGACCCTGCTGCTCTGTTTTGCAGATGATCAGAGCGAAACCACAATCGTACAGTTTTCATATACAGTATGATAACTCCACTCATGGTTAGTGGTTGTGTGAAGCCATTTATTGTCAAAAAACTGAGTTTACTCTTTTGAAATCATAATGAAACTAGAAACTACTCAAATGTCCCGGATCTAACGTTTACATGACCTTCAACAACTGCCAGGAAAATTGCTCAGGAGCAAAGAAAAACTCAAACAAAATTGGACTCTCTGAAAAAATTTGTTTGTTTCAAGATGCTCAATATGTAAACTTTTGATCAGAGTCATTTGGGAAAAAAGACAATAAATGGCTTCACACAACCACTAACCATAACAACTAACATAAAGGTTTTTGTGTTATCATTCATATTCTATGAAATGCATACATTTACATACCCTGGCTGGCAGTACTGTATATAGTGAGTCAAACATGGCAGTTCCGTATAATAATAATATAGCTATATCAGCACAAAGAACACATTTTCCATGTTGTTTTGTAAATTATTCATCCAAAAGATGGCACTGGTGGTCTTCTGTTTCAGGGAGATAAAATATGTGAATTAGCTGACATGACTCATCACAGAAACTTGCAGAAAGGGAAGGTCGCAGAACAAACATGTCAAGGTATGGAAACAATAAGTCTAGTCTGATTGAAGAAACTAAATCATATTTGTTTTGAGTGATTAAACAGCAGAATATTGACCATTTGATCAAAGCACCGCTTCAAGGTCAGCTCTACTTATTTGTAACACTCAGCTCTTTACTCTCTTTATTGTTGTTTTTCAGTCAGCTTAGTTTTATGTGTTGCCATGCAGAATTTCCATGTGTTGGTCTCTCCTCTGCCGGGCCTTTTGATGAGTCTTAATCCTTGTCTCCTCCATAAAGAAACGTCTCATTAAATATTCTCTAAACTCCAGACTTGTATAAGATGAGTGCAGCCGAATCCCTGATGACTCAAGCGCTCTGTAAGCTCACCGACTGCTCACTGCCACAGAACCGCATCGCCGCGCAGCCTCCGGGACTCTCTCGCCGTTGTTTCTTCGTGCTGTTGTCGAGGTCAGGCCATTCACACGTCCATATTAATGATTATTAGTGATATAAGCAGCCGTATATCTCCTGAAGCAAGGGTATGGTATCTTTGCCTACTGGGAAATATGTAATAGATAGAAATAGGCCTTGTCATCGACTATGCGGCACGGTGGCACAGCTTATAAAAGTTAAGTTATGAGATGTAATACGCTAATCCAATGTTGTCCAAAAGGCTATCAACCTTAATTACAGAGGAGTGGGAGGCCGCGTCAAATGCAGCTGATAGGATGAGGAGGATGATAGTTCGTCTGTAAGTTCCCAGATCTACAGGAGTTGTCCATCTGTAGTTGGAGTGTAGGACGTTTGGCTCTTCATCCAAAGATCCAAAATCAGCACTGAGCAAACTTGAATGCCAATTTACCTGTAAGTCCCTACTCTCTTTGTTCTAAAGGTTAGAGAAAAACACCTTACCCTATTCAGACCTCATCACTGCTCACTCAGAACCTTTCTATAGTCCTGCCCTGGACTATATTCGCATTGGATTAGAACTACCTATAGGGACGCCTGTAAAACTGAAATTACCCCAGGATCTCAGTAATTTTTATGGACAGCCACACGGGAAAAGCATTGTCAGTGATTTACTAATTTTTACCGACTTTGTTCATGAAATTTGGAAAATAGGTATGCCCAAAGATGTATATTGATCTGTGTTATGTGTCACGGGGGAATTATTACCTTCCAAATTTCTGACATGGCAGATGTGTACAGGAAACAAAACTCAGAGGACATCAGTAATTTTTCCTTTTTATCCGAGGTCCCTGGGTAATTGTAATCCAATCCAAATAGGGCTTATGATGATAGTTCTCTTGATGAGGGCGGTTTCTGTGCTGTGATGTGGTCGAAATCCTGATTGAAAACATTCAATCAGGATTTCCAACTGTATTTTGTTGGATTTCACCAGCCACTGCTCCATGCCTTTATGTTGCTAGAAAAACTGTCTATATTGCTCTCCATGCTCCGAGTGAGTGCCCGTAGAGCAGTAGCTTGTAGCATTCCAGGTCTGGCTCCTGAGGCCTATAGCACTGCAAAAAGCACAAAGGTTCAGCTCCTGCTCTGGCCATGAAATACATCAAGAATTCACTCTGATCCCTCGCTGGCCCACATGTAATTGTGCTTGTATCCCCAACAGTTCAAAGAAGAAGACAGAAAATGTTCAGATTCGTTCCTGTCTCACACCCTCCTCTGTGACTCCAATGGCAAGAGATCCCTGGTTGGATCGAGCGGCGAGCGGCGAGCAAACTCCAGCACGCATTAATATTCATGAAACAAGAGCATTTGAGGCAGCAGGCCACACACAGCTTGAATCAACAATTATAAAACACTCACAACAGGAAGGAAATAGTTCAGAGGGGGCTTTCAGCATCTAGCACAGGGCTGTTGATACAGACCAAAGAGAGATTCTGAATGCACATACAGTATCTATGTTTACATGAACTATACACTATTATGTAAATATACAAAAAAAGGAAGAGACTCTTTAGAGATGTTCTGTTGAGAGTCTAGAAAAAGGTGTGACAACAAGCCCTCAGTACTTTCACCATGGATGCTACTTTTCTTACTTGCACTTGTATTCTTACTTGTAAAAATATTTTGAAGAAAAGTTACTGACACTTCTGTACTACCTTGGCTGTTATTATATGAAGGTTTTCGGTAAATGAATGAGCCCAGTTTAACAGGTCTTTGTGGCAGATCGTTGCACAACAAGGCAGAAAATCCTGCAGGATGTGTGTCTGTGTGCGGCGCCTGACGTGTTCAGCGGAGGAGAGCCGGAGCTGGTGCCGGATTTGGAAGTGCAGAAATCCTTGGTAATTGATGACAGAGACTTGCTCCCTCCAGCAAATCAGTTTAGCAGCGGCTGACGGATGGAGGCAGTGCTGGTGAAGGGAAAGCTGCTCATCTGTTTCCTCCTGTGTGTGAGGCAACGGGCGCATCAAACTGTCATCCGCCCGGGCCCCTGTGCGCACAGCTCAATCACTGCGGCACGCTGACTGTCCTCTGTGGGAGCTCGGGGGATTGGATCATGTGAACAAGCCCTGTCTCAACAGCGGTTAAGACAACAGAACCATGTCGAGCTCGTTTTATTTGAAATGTGGCCAATGGGTTGATCCCCAGCGTTTCAGCCAGGTTTGTAAGTGGCTGAATGGAGTCACCCAAAAAAAAAAAGATGGGGAAAGTATTGATTGATTAACAAATACAGTAGGTGTTGCTCATGTAAAGTCTTTCTTTCAGGTCAAGGACTCTCTCTAGGCCAGTGGTTCTCAAACCGTTATCCGTGTATGGTGTATCACAGATTGTGCTTGGGCTTCTTCAGGTGGTCATCTACAGCAGTGGTTCCTAACCTGTTTTGTCTTGTGTACCCCTTGGGCCTTTCATTTATACTCCGAGTACTCCCTGTTAGTTAGAAAGTCAAAGACTTCTCCAATCTATCAATTAAAAGACAGATAAATAGCCTATAATAATCAAAAATATAATTTGTTTAAAGAGGCACTAAACCCCAAATCAACTTTTTTTTTAGCTGAGAATCGGTTAAAGTTGGTGTCTCATAGAGCTGGCTACAGGTCCTTGTCACTATTTTGACATGGCAGTGCATATTAGTAGAAATCTTATTTTACTGCTAAAAAACGTCAGTGTTGCTCCCTCTTGAGTTTGAACGACGACAACGCATGTGAGTTTGAATCGTCCATTGGAATTGGCTCTCACGGCATGTATGACAAGGGCAGCGTTCATGCCTACGTAGCCTAAGTTCCGTGTACGTCAGCGAGTCTGCACCAACGGAATGTCAGTCTCGCACACGCCCCGTAGCGAGACTGACATTCCATTGGAGTCTTCAAACACGCACACGAGGAGTTTGAAGGAATCTACAGATTGCACACTAGGGGGCGGCAAAGTTGCACATCACGTTCATAATTCAAAGCCACTAAATCCGTTTGTTTACACTCAGATTGTAAATTTATATCAGAGCAACGCTCCTATGAATTTAGCAAGATGAGATATTGCCACTAAATTATGAACTTTTTTTTTTAACTGAGTGTGCTGTAATCCATGGCTGTAATGTGTAGCTGTAGATTTAGGAAATACGTCTCCCAGAATGCCTTGCGCCTAACTAAACACGTGCAGCCCCACTGCAGCTACTACACCTGCCCACACTCACCCCCCTGCACCTCACCCCAAAGCCTCCGAGCACGCCCATATCTCAGCCGTGTTTGGACTGTGTTTGTGGTTGGAGGAAGGCTCTTGCACGCCCAGTTAGTTACCCTTTAACAGCAGCAGAACCATGAGTGTGGTCAACAATAATGTAAGGTAACATTTACTGCCTCTTCCTCCTCCAACTCTCTATTTTCTGAAAATAATGGTAATTTAAGTATGAATGCAATGCTGCAGATATAGAAGGTCATGCTTTGTACATTGTTGCATCTACAGTATGAATCGCTCTATAAAACTACGGGGTATACTTATAAGCTTCATAAAAACTTAAAATAGACAGTACACTGCCAAAAAACATATCTTTGACTTCAATTTTAACAATGCTGTCTTGGCAAGTAAAACAAAAAACCTGTCAATGAAATAAGATTGAAGGTTGTGGAGAAAAATTGATTCTATTTCCTAAATTCCACTTCAGAGGTACTGAGATGTTTGTTTTTTCTTCTTGTAAGTGCAAAAAGACTTTCCTGCTTAAATCAAGGCCAAATTATCTTCTTTCAAGGAAATGTAACTTATTTTTAGATGAGTTTTTGCAGCGTAAACATGAACCCATTACCATTCACCCTGGTCACTTCCACTTGCACTCGCCTCTTGCATTGCTTGGCAAAGTTGACAGCTCACTGAGAAGTTTCCGTCACCAAATGCCAAAGTGTCAAAGTTGTCCCCACATATGCACTCTCCCGCCAAAGCACAATCCCAGCAATATCCTGACAATCCAACGCCAGAAGCATCAAGGTGCTCAGAAAAGTACATTATTATCATTTCATACATAGCAGAAAAAATACATTTCATAAACTGTTTTCAATGCAGAGCAGGCATGTTCGGAAGTACCAACTTTTCACTTTTCATTCCAACATGAGAGCAATAGACAGTCGCCACAATGGCACAGAGAGGAACAGTTTGATGTATCCCTAAAAACAAATACTGCTTCAGCCAAGTGCAATCAAATCAAAGTGATATTTTTGCTGACTAAAATGAGACTAAAACTAAATGAAAAGTAATCTATTTTTAAATTTAGCTCTTTGTGATACCTCTGTGTTTGTTTCCCTATTTGTTCAGCTAAAGCTTAACACCTGTCCGCATCTCCACACAGCATCTTTTAAATTTCTTTTTGTTCATGTGTCACGAAACGCTGCAGGTGGAATGGGAAAAAATAAATTCATCTCGAGATATCAACCTGAAACTTCTGCTGTATCTTATGAGAAAAGAAATGTATGGCATGATCTGTTTCAGTTAAAATTTTCAATAATTTTTACGTGTAAAACTTATTGCACATTTTTCCGACAACCAAATATCAATAATGAGAGCCAGCTTTAAATGCATGGCACATATTAGTTACAAAGATTTGTTCAGAGGGGATTTTGGATTGTTTAGTTCTTGAATAATATAGTCATTAGTAGTTGTGGGGTTAAAAAAACTCAATAAACCAGGCTAGGAATTAGGAATGAACAAACCATCAAAATCTTGTTAAGTACAAGACTGAAAAAAAGGACTACTAACGTGGATAAAATGTTTTTTTGAGAAAATGGCTTTTGAGTTTACAATTCCTCATATAATTCTATGGAGAAACGTTGATCAGTACAATAATTAACACCTTATTGTGAAGAGTAGGCATTTTGTTGTTGTTTTGTTTTCTATGTACAGTCAAAGGTTATATGCAGTGTCTCCCCTTTAACACCCAGCATCCTAAAAGCCCTCACTTTAAAAACAATGTATGTGGACACTTACGCAGCTCGTCGAAGTGTGTCTCCATGCCGTCAGCCCCCGGGACAGAGCAGATGAGCCGGGCCTTCAGGAAGGTGCTCCACTTGTTCACCAGGCAGCAGTGGCCTCCATCATCGTTCTGCACAGCAGGACATACAAGGGAAGATATGTAGATACACACTGACTGTATACAGCGACCAGGTGGTTCCTCCTACACACAACATACAGCCCACTATATGGTTCATAAAGTCAGGGAGATGTAAGGAGGAGATGGGGATGAGTGATACTTGTCCATCTGTCACCAAGGAGACGTCATAGTCAAGAGGGGAGTACATTGAAGTTGAATGTTCAGGTCTGTTAGATTGTCAGTGCTTCTTCAGGCGATACTCAGGGTCATCTGGAAAAGGTTGTGCTCATGAACTGAATGAATTTGATGATGTAACAATTTCAGTTGGAGGGCAGGTGCCAATATAACTCTATTGGAGTTTATGAGAAAATACTTTGACCTTAGTTTGTATGTGCTGGAAGAAAAGACATTGAACTTTGTGCCAATTTTTCTTTTCAGGTCGATGGTCCCAGGAATTAAATAGAAAACAAGGCACACATCAAACTATGCTAAATGCAAAATGATTTTCTAATACACTAATAACACTATTCAATGTTGGAGGTAGATACTTGTACTCCAGTGCATTTATACAGATGTGCTGGTGTGTGGAGAATGGTAATAAGAATATCCAGATGTGTACTGGGGATAATAGTCACACAGCAGGGTCTCTGGAGGTCCACCGTGAAGCCACTGAGAGGGGCCTAATGTTTGTCTACGGGGTCAGCTGCATTTCCATGGAAAACACACATTTAACCAGGAACGCTCCGACCTGCTACTGGTATCGGATATCAGAGCCGATACCATAAAAACAACAATACAATATTGGGTATTGATACCAAATATTCGACACTGAAGCGATAACTATTGTATCATAACAATAATTTTCACCAACTTAATCTAAGTCAATATAGACCTGCCCTGTGTCATATTGGAAAGCTCTTAACCTGGAGGATTCAGTCATATAACTTGACACTCAAGGCTGGAACAGAATCTCTGAGGGGCACACCTAAAGTAATGAAATAATATTGTCCATTGCTTTTAGTTTAGTTTGTGAAATACTGTTGAAATCATCTATATTAATGTAATAAGAACCACTTCAAACCAGTTTGCTGCACAAACAATAAATACATTATATACAAACCTACTTTACAGGAAGTCTCATGGTATCGGCTGGTATCGGTATAGGCAGATACTCCAACCCCAAGTATCGGTATTTATTGAAAGTAAAAAAGCTGGATCGGGGCATCTCTAGCTTTAACACCGATGTGACTACACTTAGTTGTGAAAGACACTGGTCAAAATCTATTCCAATCTACTTTAATGCCTGAAAAAGCCTTAAATATTTTTGTGTACCAGTGCAAAGAGGTCAGCAGATCACGAGTTCAGAGTTCAAATGTCAAATCTCTCAGACACAGGGTGCATTGTCGACAGGAAGGTTAAAGACACAGGCGGATTCCAGCACGTCAGCGTTGGCCAAACACCATCTCAGCGCCCATAAACATTCAAACTCAGCATTGGCTTGCACTGGGACTGTTTTCATACAGAATCAGGGCCTTCCTCTTCTCCAATGTTTACGGCTAAAAACAAATAGAGAGTCCGCTGTGTACACACCAGGCAGATGCGCCCAATCCGCGACTGGGTCACCGGACTCTGGCCCATGTCTGAAGACTTCTCTCGGAAGAAGAAATACAGCTTGTCATCGTTCCTTTCGGCGCTGTCAGGGATGAGGTGCACGTGGACAAATGTGGGGTCTGGGAAGGGCCAGCAGAACAGAAGAAAACATTACAATATATTAGAACCAGATTACTTCAAAATATGGAACTGTATAACAAAAAAGGGAAAGATATGGTTATATAGTTAAGTAGGTTAGTGGTCCTTATAGATTGTGGGGTCATTAGAGACAGTACTACCACTTTAAATAGCAGCAATAATCAAAAGCGTAAATCAGTGGTTCTCAACTGGAGGTTCGGGACCCTAAAGTGAGTCACAGATTGTTGAGGTACTTTGAAGAGTGGCATTTACAGCGGCAAAGAATGTGATGGTAGAGGCAGAAACAATCACAGAGTTATCTGAGATTTGTCCTGATAAATTTATCACCGACTATAACAGTTTGGCGAAAGCTGTGTAGGACTTGAATGTCATTGCGTTGTCATTTTTACCGTTCAGCCATCTGGAGTTGTACTGATCTGTCCTCATGGCCGTCTTGGTCCCCAGAGTGCGGAAAATGGCCGAGTCGGTTCCCATAAAGTCAACATAGACTCCCGCGTAGAGCTCCCCATCTGAGGAGGAGAGAAAACATTTCAGCCACATTCCTCCATTCTGACATTATTCCAGTGCCGCCCTTGGCACAAGACAGTCCAGCTTTTGTTACACAAGTATATTTAAAAATATCTGACTCCTGACTGCAGCATGGCAAAGTCATCATCAGCTCGGAACTATTGTAGTACTGTAGTAGAGTGAACTTATTTTAATCACATAATCGCTCAGAATCAATAGGAAGTCATTTCCGGTAACTTTAGGTGAAACCCAGTGGTGGTCAAAGCACCTGGTTTCATTACTACATAAAGAAAGTACAAATCAGTCTAAGATCACCCTCATGTGTGGAAGCACAGAGTCAGACCTTCATCCTCGTCATGAATCACCAGCATTAGGCTGCTTCACTGCAACTTGCACCATAAAGCTTTTAAATGGAACAAAATATGCTGCCAATTTTACACAATTTTGGAGCAGAGTTGTGTAAAGAAGTAGAAAGGAGTGAAAATAAAGTTTAAAACTGTAATTCAGTTCTGAAGTTACTGGCCACCTCAGGAGAGAATTTTACTGAAAGCCAAACAGGCTAACCCAAACATCTTCTTCTTAGTGTACATTATAATATGTATTATGTGTTATGATGGGGGTCGGCGCATACAAGCTGTGTGCTTCAGCCTACTGCTTTTGAGTAATGTCTTGTTCTCATATCTATTTGTGCTACCTTGCCCAGTTGAACAACTGCTTAAATAAAGAATGATGATGATGAAAAATACGAAAATGAATGTGCACACAGAGCTCTTTGAAAGCATAACTTAAACTAGCGGCCAGCATGCTCAGTGCTGACGAAGTTCTTTGCATAACGAAGGAAACATCCTACACTTCAACTACAGAGTACAGATGAAGACTGAAGAGTCTTTCCCTACGATAGTTAAATTTAAACAAAACCAAACACATCACATCCCAACTCTGTCTTTGATCACTCTTTAATCCATTGCCCTCTGTCCCTTCGCCCAAGGTCACTCTGTCAGACCCACTTTCTCACAGTGGCTCCCCGTGTAAGGAGATCTCCCCTCTGTGGTGTGGGTGTAAATCACGCCACTGCTTTCCCCACATTAGCGCAGTGCCAGCTGAAGCCCCTTCTGTCAGCCCCAGATGAATCGACCTCCCAGCTCCGCCATCACACAGGGACCACTGTTCTTACTGTTGATAAAGATTAAGAATGCTGACAATAGCTGGCATTACTGACCACCGGCCGCTCCAGCGCGTTACACAGCCGTCCATCCACACATGCTTTAACGACACGTCATCAATCTCCCCAGACGACCATGACATTGAGGAGAATGGTCTGAGGACAGTTTTGCAGTCGATTTCTCAGCTATGACAGTCACACCTGCTCGAAGCTCCCTTGCAGCAGCTGGATACCAACACCTTGCCTTCCTGTGGCTTAACAAGGCAGCCTCATATACAAGACTTAGGCTGTAATTTATGTGTTCTTGGAGCGTGTGGGAGAGGATGTTTGCAAACTCGAGCTGGCATTGTTTTATATAGGCTGCAGTTTCCTAATAACTTCCCTGGAAGATTTATGCGTGGTGATATTGTTTTAACAGATTGAGAAGGAGTGCAGTATGGGTGATGACAAGTTGGTCATTTATGACGAGGAAATAAGTTTAAAATGTCTGCACAATGTCCGCTGTAAAGTATATAAACTGCTCTATATGGCTGAAAAATGAGCTTAAGTATTGACTGTGCGCCAAGTGAAACAACATTGTAATTTGGTTGATTTAACATAGAGCTTGCACACAGACATGCAAAGTCATTACTTGGGAACAACTGACAGTAAGAAAGCAGAAAGCCTACAGCATAAAACCAGTGACTCTGGCGCTGAAAGTAATAATACTACATCCTCATCATGGACTCATAAGTGACCAGGTCCTTACCAGTTAAGCAGATCATTGGGCAAGAATAACTGAGTGGGTTTGAAAAGAGGTCAATGTGTAGGGCACACAACAGGATCAAAGCATCTATAAATGGAACAGGAGTGTTTTATTACACACAAAAAAGTAGAAAATTATCTATTCATGTGTTATGTTTACACGGACATGAGTAAACATAACACATATATTACTAGTGATAAGCCTGAATGAGCAGCTCATTGATGACGTCTGAACCTGACCATGAGGAAAATAGTTTATGTTATGTTTATTTGAGCTGCCTACATTCTTATATTGTTACAACTTTACATCTTTACAATAGTACATCTCGGTACGAGCTCAAAAGGAGTAGGCTGAAGCAACGCTTATGTGCACCTATACCCCTCCTTCATGTACCCATTACTCATGCAGTAGTACTTAAGGCAGTAAAACATGTGCTTTGTGTACAGATTGTAATTTTAAGATATAGCTTATTTTCCCCTGAGTTTGTCAGTTATAACACATTGTGCAATACTTTGCATAGACGATCACCAGAACTTCTGTGTAAGTTTCAGCTTAGAATGAAATAAGCTCTGCACTCAATACTATGGAGCAACACCAAAAACAAATGGTTTGTTTTTATAGCTTCATGAGAGCTTTCGCAGTGTACTCCTGCCTTTGCCCTTATACTCACTGATGAGAGCAGACACACTGTTGAGCTTTGGGTCATATGAGCACTTCCCCTTCCCCGACTCCACTCTGCCTGGTTCCAAGTGGAAGATTTCCTCCTAAAATGGGAAAATCAGACAGAGATGGCAATAAATTCTGGGCTCTTTATCTTGTCACAGTGATTCCCCTGTGTAGTTAGAGCAGAGCAGCTCTCTGACTCCTGTGGGAGCTGCACGGCCTGATGGGAAAGAACTATTTGAATAATGAGCAAGCTTTCATACTGAAAAATACATGCAGAGAAAAGGAGGAATATGTAATCCACACCACGGCACTCTGCTGTGACAGTGTGTCATAATAAGCTGTATGGAGATACTGTATTTCCAGTACTCAAGTGCTGGTGACTGTGGGACCAGTGCTCACACTGACAATCTGGTTTAGTGCCATGGATTCATGCTTGGAGCTCATAGCATAGCTGCATGCACAACAGCTGGGCTTCAGAGAATGAATATTACAGTGTGTTTAGTGAATTAGTAGCATGTCCTTGGGCCCACCTCATGGAGCAGAAAAAAAAAAAAAAAAAGTGTCCTTTTCCATTGGAAGAGAAATGGAGATATCAGTGGTTCTCAACATGGTGTGATGTCAGGGCTGCCAGCTGTGACAGCATCAGTCCATTTACATTGTAAATGTAATGTTCTAGCATATACTGTAGCTTTTAGTATTTTGTATGAATTTTAGAAATTTGAATTATATTTTTAATTGTCAGCTAAGGTTAATAATGTATTAATAATGTTACTTATGCTACTGTGAGCTATTTTGTAAAGTGTATTCTAATATTGTGAGACCTGCCTGGGGACTGCAGATGGAAATTAGCAATAGCTAAATCTGGTACAGATCTTTTCGTTAAGATTAATGTATTCTGTACATTCTGTCCCTGATAAATAAACTGATAAGCTAAAATAACAATATTTATATCAAACTATAAAAAATTATTCAGCTTAAATCTGTTGAAAATAATAATTAGATTATTGTTGGTAAGTATTGAATGAACCCATAAAGATTATATGATCAAAAATACAATTTTAACAGACAGAATCAGGTTGTGTACTCATTCTTATTCAATCGATAAAATATTGGAAAAACCCACTGCAAATGGACCCTTGACCCACTTTTGGGTCCCCGTCGGTCAGTCCTATAATACTCCTGACTAAAAAACCTTCCAAAATAATGTATGTTGTATGCATCTTTAGGAAAACTGGGAAAATAATTGCACACAAGAATGGAACATATGATCAGATGAAATTCTGTACAGAACAATTAGTGGCATGCATAACTGAAACGAGGAAAAACAAAATCACTCAATGAATGGACAAGTGAACAATGAACACACGGATTATAAACCATGGGAGGAGTGAAGAGAGATGACGGCGGCACATGGGGAGGTGAGCATGCTCGAGAACAGGGAGTAAGAGCATGCTACGGTGGTGACTTTGAGCTATTGCCCGCGCCGCACCTTTATTCCCAGAGTCTCGTGCACAGCGCTGGGCTCGGCCGCGCGGCTGGCCCTCCCCCGGGCCTGGGCCATCTGCAGATACATGGAGCTCTAAAACAGGACACATCGACACCAGTTACCCCACCAGTGAGAAGACCCCGCCCACGAAAAACAACCCAAACAGTATATTATCATGTCATTGTAACGTTAGGAATAAGGCAACAATGCAAGTTCGGTTCTTTGCTCATTTGTTTACAACTTTGGCATATTCTGTCAAAGCTCATCGACATGAGAATGACCCCCAAACAACCTCTTACAAAATAAACAAGGAAATAAGTAAAACAATAAATACAGTAAAATAGAAAATGATGGGAAAATAAGGGTATTAAACTACAGCTACAATTAAATTACATTAAATCAAAATTAAACCAAATTAAAATGAAAAATAAGGTAAGAAATAAACGTGCATAATGTTTACAGGCATTTTTAAGCCTTAGCCGACTTGTACAATGACAGGTGCTTTGTGCTACGCATATTCAACTGCTCTAATAGCTTTTATAGGCTTGTACTTTGGCGGCTAAAACACAATTTTGAGGATACTCCGAGTCCACCTAAAGACAGAAAGAATAAACGTGGTTGTAAACCTCCCTTCCTTCATACGACAGAAAAGAAAGATCCAGACGTACATAAAAGATGGACCAAAATTGTAAGTTTCTTGCACATATTTATTTTGTCATTGTATTAAAAGCAGGGAACACCTAGAGGGTCAGGGGCTGCTCTGTAGCGGTACACAGGGGAATGAGTCGGGGAAATCGTTTTTTGGTCACTGTCACTTTTGCATATCATTTAAATTAGTCCGGAATCAATGAGAAAATGGTGTTGATGTGAAATATAGTGGATAAATTGTCCAATTAGCATAGTGGCTAACCTTGGTCTACGCTGTCACTTGATCACTTCACTCACGTTAAGTCCATATTAAATAAATAAATAAATAAATGAAATAGAGGTGCCCAAAACATATGAGCTTACTTTAAAAACGGCAATACATTAATTGTTACGATGGTGGTGAAGTGCGCTCTTATACATCCATGAGTGTGCTACTTATGCCGCGTTCATGTGGACCTCAGAAACTGGTTCCCAGTTGGAAAATGCACATGAACGCTCGCTCAACTGGGAAAAACAACCGGGGAACTGGAGTCAAACCAAGCTTCCCGACTTCCGCCCCAGACGTGGAAATCAGCTGATTTGTAAATGTTTTGTTAAATGTGAGCTTTATTATTAAACACAGCTATTTTCAAATGTTTACTGTTAGCCTTCGTTGTCTTTGGAGCAACATATTTGTGAGCGAAATGCACAAAATGTATGCTAGCAAAAAGAAAATGTATGTGATGTTTTGCAAAATAAACAGACCAAAGTTAAGCTTTTGAGATGCTTACACCAAATGTAAACAGTTAGCTCTGCTAAATGCTAATGCTGATGAAAATGCTGATGAAAGACAAAAGAAAGAAAGTTGTTATCTGATCAAATGAAAATCAAAATCCACACTTTCCGACATAGAAAGCACATGAACACAAACCAACTGGGAACAATGGACTTCTATCTGGGGAAAACAAGTTCCCCAGTTCACATTGATGCGCCAAAAGACATTTCATTTCATTATGGTCCGACAGTATGCGCTGTTGGCACTAAATACTGTATCCCCTGTGTACCTCGGCCTGTTGCCGTTATGGCAACAAGAACGGCGACTACAAAAATAATAATAATTTAAATCATCAACTTTCCAGCTGAAATGGTCAGCTGGAAAAATCATAGCTCTCTTGCTTTTCCGCCATCTTTGAATGTTATTTAGTAGCCAAAAAATTGACCTTTCCCATGATGCACCGCACAGCCTGAGATGTGCAAGCCGCTTATTACATGGATGGATATTACACGTGAAACATCATTTCATTTATATGTGACATATATATAATAATAATATTCTATCTTATATCTAGTTTGGATTGGAGCAGTTTCATTTTGCAGCAGAAAAAGACACTCAGGACACACACACACACACACACACACACACACACACACACACACACACACACACACACACACACACACACACACACACACACACACACATGAGGAGTCCCACCACAGATCATGCCATGAGAGAATGTTTTTACTGAGCCA
>OMNZ01110074.1:16213-30549 GCA_900303255.1 Lesueurigobius sanzi
CTCTCACTAATGCAATACATGTGGACATGCTCCTGCTTGTAGCCAATAAGGTGCCCACTCCCAATTACCGCAGCCCGAGGTGGAGGCTGGTGGGTCGATGTGATTGGGAAGTGCACGTAGAGCTGAGTAAACAGAATACGGTGAAGCAAAAGCCCCAGGTGCGTGAAATAAACTCTATCCTGCTGTTAGGGCAGAGTAGAAGGGGCGCTTTTTATCCCAAACTCCCCAGGTCATGATTAGAGAACAAGTGGGATATTTTAAGGGGTGTTTAGGGGAAGTATGAAGACATAGTAATGCAGTAATGCCTGGCCCTGTTAAAGTAATCCAAGTGCTCCCAGTAAAGTGCGTTGAGACTAAACAGGGTAGCAATTACAGACCGTAGGGGACAACAGCTGTGTGGTGGTCGGGCTGCTCTGCCAGATGCAGAGACGTGGTGTCGAGAGCTGGACTAATGATGGAGCGAAAGCCGTGTAAAGTGTGCAAGGTCCGTGCAAAAGGGAGCGAATGGAGCAGATTTGCTTTAAGGCGAGACACTGCAGGTGAACAGAAAACGTTTAAACTGAGGGGTATTAATTTGAAACTTATGCTGTAGATTACTGACGTGTATATGAGAAGAAATGTATTGCCATTTTTCCTGTCGTTTTATGTTTTCATATTAAAATAAGACAATTCATGTGTAAACATTGCCTATATTTTCGGCAACGGACATAGCCAGGTTTAAATGGTTTTATTTTGTTTGTATATTAGCTACAAAGATTTTTTTCAGAGGGTATTTGGGATTTGTTTAGTTCTTGAATATTGTAGTTATTAGTGAATAAAGCTGTAAAACAAAAAAAAAAAAAATGTTTTTTAGGGTTCAATATTCAAGAACTCAGGCTAGGAATTAAATATTGAAAAATCCCACTGTAAAAACCTTCAAAATTTTGTTATGTACAAGATAATTTGGTGTCTATTTGGTTGTTACTAAAGTGGAGATTGTGTTGCAAGAACAAAAGAAAAGAAAAGAGGCATTCAACTTTTGTAACGTATATACCTACAATGTTTTTTCTACTGGCTTCTCCCAGAATGAAAATGACCATATGTGGATTACAGCTTCTTGTTGGTCACTGTTTGTACATAATATGTCAACATAATATGAATATAATATACAATATTTTGTATGCCCTGGTGAAGACCGCTTTAGGTCGAAATGCGTTGGCGTTCCGCACATAATAAAAAGACTGTTTTCCATCAGAATCAGAGTGCCTCCGACTTGTCGGTGATGTGTCCTTGAAGAACATCTGCCTTTCGCTTTTTCACATAGGGTTTGTAGCCGTCTATGTTAAACAATATACAATATTGAATGGATACACGTGGGAAACACGGCTGAGAGCGGTGATGATGTAGTGACTTTTAGGGCTTGCAATATATCGCAATACGCCTTTGCCACAATATCAAGTATCGATACTTTATCAAACTATCAATATTTCAGCTGTTAATTTCGGCTGCTCTGCAAACCTGGCCTAGATCTCTGATTATGGGCTGTAAAGTTTTTGAAAGAGTTTTTATCTTAAACTCTTTTAGTAGTTTTGTCAGGAGCAGTTACACAGCACTTTGTTAGACCTACAGTTTGTTGTGATAATGCACTTTTCAATCTTATCACTTTAATAAATGTCAAATGGCATTTGGTTTGTGACATTTGGACACATGACTTTCAATTTTCACAACACTAAGTCTTGTATCACAATACATATCGTATTAGCCCCTAAGTATCGTGATATGTAATGTATCACACCAAAAGCGAATCGTCCCAGCCCTAGTGACTTCTGTCTGACAAAAATACCATAAAATAACCATTGTAAAGGATGAGTTTGGTCTATTTTTTTTTACTTTGATATTGAAACTAAGATGTTAAGGCTCCAAACTAGCCAAAATCTCCAAATTTACCATAGAAAATCAATGGTTTGACCTGGCGTGTCTCCCCTTACAGATACAGGTATATATTACCAACACTGATAGGTTTCTCACTATATTTTCTCATCAAATCATCAAACCCCCTCTGCATATTGTAACATATTATACCCCTAACACCAGAAACAGAATCCTCAAGTAAGATTTTCAAAGCTGCATTCCTCTCAGGTTGTTTCATTTCGGTCCGATCACATCATGACCCGACATGCACACTCCCACGACCGCCTCACAGACTGTAGCTCTCGCGGCTCACCTGTGGCTTGCGTCCGCGGTTGACAAAGGTGCAGACTGGGTTGTAGGCCCCGGTGCCGCACACATACAGCTGCGTCCGGTTCCACGGCTCGATCAGGCGGATGAAGTTTGCGCACTCGTCCTGTTCCCGAAGAAAGAAACTATTCAAAAACACCCCACTCTTGTGAAAAAATCTGCACCAATATGCCGATTATTAGACATTAATGCTGTCACTAGACCATATTATTTCAGTCTTCCTGGCCAGACAGTGGGGAACCAGCTTTTTTTATTGTGCCAGTTGTACAAGTAAAGACCATATTTAATGACTTATACACATTAGCACATTCAACTTTCAGCTATTTAACACACGCATGCACCTTCCTATATGTTCGACCATTAACTACAGCCTAAATAATCTTAGATAAACTGCTCTACAGAGGCCTCGGCTGATACTTACATTGGCTTCCTTCCCAGTCACTAGACACTCCATCCTCCGGCGTTCAGACACCGGCCAGTGGATCTGGAAATGCAGAAATGGTGTGGTTATGCGGCCCGACCTGTCACACATCGTCGCTATTTATTGGATGCCGAGGCTGCAATTGCAAGAGGGATATCCAGCCGGACCAATATTAGCCCTAGAGGGATTGTCATAACTTAATTAGGGTTTTAACAAGGTGATGTGAGAAAAAAGAGTTCCAACAAAAACTCAATTTGAGTTTAGTAAAAAAAAAAAAAAAAAGAGAAAAGAGTGTGGGATTGGATATTTGACTCCAGGGAAATCTTGGTGTATGAGGCACATGTTGTAGCTGAAACTATTAGGGTACGAGATTCCAATAGTCTAATTATCTTTTGAGAAAAAAAGAAATGTTGGACTAATTCAATATTATGGTTACAGCGCTATGTTGTAATCTCAGAGGAAGAAGAAAAAGCAAACATTTCAAGTCAAGAATATAATTAAGCCTGTTCTGTTGGTATTGTAGCATACTGTAGCCTACAGTATATTAACCATTTGTTACTACCAAGCTGTTTCAATATTTACACATTGGTCTTTTTCAACCATCAAACAGCTTTATCAGACTTTTCATTGTTTGATATCTGTCTCTATGTTGATTTTCTTCTGTTCAAATCAGACTTTTTGTCACGTCCTCTGAGGTGACTCCAGTTGGGATACTGGGCTCAATTTATTTAAGATTGCCAAGGCAGGAAAGAAATGCTTCACCTGAAATGTGTCAATCACAAGATAAATCAATATGGTGGTACAGAGTGAAACGTCATACAGGAGTGTCCATCGTAGGCAAAGATTGGTCAGTCTTCATCTGTACTCTGTAGTTGAAGTGTAGGACGTTTCGATCTTTGTTAAGTCTACTCATTTTGCTGAGGAAGACCTTTGGACATAGATCGAAACGTCCTTCACTTCAACTATGAGTACACATGAAGAGTGAAGAATCTTTGCCTACCATTTTGTATTGTATTGTTCTGCGTATTGAAATAAACTCTCTCATTTTGTAACTACACTGTATCAAGCTGTTTACACTGCACCAGTAAATACTTCAAGCATCATTTATAAAACAAAGTTTTACTAACCAAAGTTTTACTAACCAGTTAATAATATATGAATAGATGCACATCCCTGTGTTTCACAAACACAAATGATTATGGCTATTAGGATTGGGATTTGTTATCTTAAATTGTAAATTGTAAGATAATACCAATTTAGGTGTTTTAAAATGATTAGCAAATGATGAGGGAATCTTTATAAGACTCTATACTTTCTTAATAGTTTGTTGATATAAGTGTTAGTTACTGTGTTATCATAAAGTTCATTGTGCTGTGTAATAATATTTTGCAAAATTTGACAATTATTAAAAATGGGGAACAAACAAAATACTGTTTTGTTCCACAATGATGAGACAATTGTATTTAATTTTAATCTGCAGTTTCAAAAAAGGCTCTGACACTGCAGAAAATAACAAAAACATCGCATTGCACTTAAAATTAGAGAAAGAACTCTAAATTTACTTGAAATTATAGTTTATTTCTTATTTTAAGTGCAAAAATACTTGTTCCATTGGCATTTTAAATAACTTTTTGCAGTGACCCCGGGCCTCTGCCGTTCGGTGACACAATGTTGAAGGAAAAGTCAGATAAGGTGCATTTATTTCACTCCTGTGGTTTAGGGAATGCCACACAGACCCCTTTACATCTACCTCAAATCATCACCTGACAAACCGATAAACATCTTACAATATGGGGGTCTCTGTTGATGTCGTGCAGGTCCAGAGATAAGATGTGGTCCTTGCTGCCCACGTACATGCGGTCGTGGTCCTCGTCCATCCTCAGTATGCGGTAGTCGGTTGTGTTGAGGAGGAAGGCGAAGTGGTGGGCCGTGCCGGTGGCCCTCAGCTCTGCACAGACACAGACACAGAAGCGTTAATGACATTGACAGTGTGTATATGCACTCGGCAGACATTCCTCATGCTGCAGCGGCACTTATCTGATGGTTTTCCACTAGCGGCGCTGAAACTCAACCCTGCACATCACAAGCAAGTGCAACTGAGTGTCTGTCATATCGTGTTGACGGCTTAATACCTCCTCAGAGACAAGGGGAGCGTAAGAGCGCTGAAGTCTCGACAATACACCTCTTTGATGGCCAGTCACTGACAAATGTCTTTTACTCTAGTTCAGTCGAGTATTGCTGTGTTTACACGCAAATTCAACACAATCTGCTTATTTCATGCACGGTGCGGAGAGGCTAAGACCTAAAGGGGCTTAGATTGTGTACAGATAAGTTCAACATCCACTGAGAGAAACATGTATGACACAATAATGCACCATTTATTTGCTTAGGCCAAATAAGATTGACTTCTTCTATTCTAGTAGTTTATAAACTCATTGCTGTGAAGAACTACTTTCAATTTACCCATTTAACGTTTTTGGTATATGGTCTTGAAGCTTTAACTTGATACGTCTTTTGAATCATTCACTGTAGATCACACCAGCTATTAGAAGGTCAGAGGAGTGTGCACCTCCGCTAGCACAATGCTCCGGGCACGTCCCCTCATGTCGAGAGTAATTCAATCTCCCTGCAGCGCCGCGTTGGAGTGTTTGTTTGATATGTTCGGCCGGGTTCAACAGTTGCGCACAGGCCGGGGCAGAGAGGCCACCGCTAAGACAGGACATGGCCCCATGCCACACCAAAGACAAACACACTCCTGCACTATCTATAGGGGAGAGGCAGTGGAGGGTGGCACGCCGGTGTTATTGGACAAACAGTGAGGTTTCAGCCAAACTGCAGGACCACCCCTCCTCATTCGGCAGCGGACGACCACAGAGAAGCCAGGGTGAGAAGTAAACTTTGTGGCTGGCCAAACCTTTTGTGTTGATTTAGCAAACTCTGGCTTGGCGACGGTAAACCAGGCGATTAGTTAGCAATGCTTGGTCAGAATTTTGTATAAATAGCAGTGTGTTGTTGGAGGGAAAATGTGGAAACAAATGTAATGGGTCGCAATTGCCATAACACTTACGATGTTGTTTGAACTGATAACTGATAAATAAATTTGAGAGGGACTTCTCTAACCCAAACCCTTAGGCAAAATATTATTATTTTAGTTACTTATTTTAATCAAAATTCCGGCACAGATCGTCAATTATATTATTTTTAATTCGTAATACAGTACATTAAGCCTTGCAAACATTCACTACAATAATAATAATAATAATAATAATAATAATAATATATACATTTCCTATCCCAATCACCAAATCTGACAATTTTCTGTCATGAGCTTTGGAACATGAGAGACAGCAGTGTTCAGTCTGAAATATACAACATCACCACGGGGCCTATCTTTTTCCAATTGCTGTAAAAGCCTTGCGTCTGTCCTAAACATTCCAGAGAGAGGCTTTTGAGGAAGAAGTCCGGACACCAAAACATGTTCAGCCACAATCATGTCCGCCATTGGGCCTTAAAATAAACACCGTCCCCAGACCTTTTTAAACAGTCTCCCTATGGAATCTGATACTGCCCTTCCTTCCAGCTATGGCTAAATTTAACACAGAGGTTACATCAATAAGCATGCATTAATAGCATTAGATACGCTATATTTATATAATTTGATTTATTAACTTCGGGTCAGCTCAGTGACGGACAGCTGTCAGATGGGCACACCGAGAGGTTGCAGCGTGTGGTCAGTCCGTGCGATTATTTGTATTGGAGGCTCAAGTCGGAATGACGAGCCCCGATATACACTGTTTTATTATTGCGTGTGCGAGGAGCCAAACACACAAAGGGTGACTCTGTGACGCGCACGTATTGCCGAGCAGAAAATTCCCCCAGAGAGCTGTCAGCGAGTCCTCAGCCTCAGTGTTTGTTGTCGTAGTGTAGCTGGATGGGACCATCTGTCTGGAATAGGGAATGTGCGCTACATAGCAACAACACACCCAATGAAAAAGCTGCGCGGCATAGGAAACAAGTATCCCAAAATGCAAGTTTGAATAGTCTTCATTCAGGGTAAAAATGGTTGACGAAATGAATGATGATGTAGTTAACTGGGGCCTTGAAGTTTTGAGGACTATCAAACCACAAGACACAGCTAACCTTGTGTAAATCATTGGAACCAAGGCTGAAAATGGTATTCATTTGATTTTGCCACAGGGTGGAGGGCACTAATGCAGCAGACTGCACTGAAATACATGTTCTCAGTTTATTCAGCAGAGCTAATGCCAGTGTAAACAAATGCTTGTCCAGGCGTGAGCAATCTATAATGACGTTTATGAAGAAATCTAATCCCTAATATCCTTCGAGTTAAATAAAGCTCAGTTTACATAAGAGAAGAATTCAACAGAGGTTTTGGAGATTTACACACAGACAGAACCAAACTCATATAGAAGGTACAACATAATACAAATACAGGAGGCTATATCTGTAATCTGAGTCAACCAGGAAGTAACAACCAAAGGGATGCTTGTAAGAACACGGTAAGAAGCTCCAAAAAAGTAGATTTCGCGTGATGTCTCTTTCGAAAACAAACGTATTGGAGCGTTCCATCTCTGAGGCATCGCTCTCTGTTCCCTCCGCTGTTTTCAGCCCACTCCTGAAGTCAGGCCTCCCTCTAAGCAGTGGGCCTTAAATGAAATGTTGACGGAGGACTTAGTGTGGCAGCAGACTGACTGGGCAGAGAGGATCAGCTGCCCCCGGGTTCACGGTCCTCATTGAAACAGACCCAGCAGGACATGGGGCAGCTCTGAGAGAGGTGCCAGGACAACAGCAGACAGAGGAGACGTGCTGAGCGGGAGAAGCTATTAGTGGGGTCATGGCCGAGAGGGTTTGCTGCTGCCAAATTCTGTGTGTATGCGTGTTTCAAAATGATATACCTGTATTTGAGCAATATTTATTCTTCATGTTGGTCCCTCGTGCAGCATTTCAACAAAAAGTCCTATTCGTATGAGATAAAAATCACCAAAGGACCCCCAGGGACACAGTAAAAGTGTGCCCATGTGAATCTGGCATGAACTTTAAAGGTAACAATTCCCAGATTTTTATGGTAATTTGACAAACTCCCAGGTCCTCAGGTACTTCTGTGCGAATTGACATGTTGGACTGGTTCAAATGTCTTTTTAACTGTATATTTTTGTCCATATTGAAGCTACAACAGTATTATTACGCCATCAAAGCATGAAACTGATATTACAGATGTGACCCAGAATCCCATGGTCCTGGCAACGTTAAACAGAGCAAGCAGCATGGAGGCTCTGAGGAAAGTTTGGATGCGTTTGGTGCAAGGAGGCTGCATCAATCTGTTTTTGCTGGCCTTTTTTCTCACTGATCCCATGCAAATGTCCATACATTTTTACCATTGTCCTGGGGTCATTTCTGTTTTCCCGAAGTCCCAGGTAAATCTAATCCTGAGCGAATAGGGCAAAACAAACAATGAGGACACAGAGCATGGAGGAGGGTTGCAAAAAGTGATCTCTTGAGTTAAATTTGCCTGAATTCAGAATATTGGACCTTATGTAGAGAAATTTTGACTTGCAAAGTAAAATTATCTGGCAATAGAACAAGCATTTTTGCACCTCGAAGAAAAAGCATATCATTTCAAGTAAATTTAGATTTATTATCCATTTTTTGTGCAAGAAGAACGTACTTGTTCCACTGGCAGATACTTTTACTTGGCGAGTCTCAAATGACTCAAACATTCTGAATTCAAGCAAATGTAACTTATCAAGAGATGAGAAGAGGAGGGGAGGAGAGAAAGTGCTTGTGTCGTCGAGACACTGCAGGTGAATACAGTAGGTAAACACTTTAAATTGAAATCTTTTATTCCTTCAGCTATCCAAATATTAAATTGTAATTTATGATGTCGATCAGTATTCTAATTGTGCTTTTTTATTGACAAGCTCCACTTTTCTCTTATTTTTTTTGTCTGTTTTTTTTTTTACATTGTCTGTTTCTGAGCCTGCTCTGAATGAATTGCCCCTCGTGGAATAAATGAAGTTATCTGAATCTGAATAAATTGAGGGGAATCAATTTGGAACTTTTTCTGTATATTTCATATCAAAATAGTGGATTTTAGGTTTACATTTACAGTTTTATTTTAATTTGAAGTTACAATTTCCCCAATAGTCCTAAGGAGAAACATTGGAGTAGAAGAAGTTGGACTGCAGATTTGACAAATGGGAAATAAGGTGAACAGTTCAACAGGATGCCCTAAAAGTGCGCCTCTACACGATCTATTCTAAATCCCAAATTCATTGTGGGTTTTTACTCTCTACCACAAACTCTATAGCTTGTATTGTATTGGAGCTGTGGGAACTAGTGTCACCTTGGGAAACAGTAGGAGGAGACGATTGTCTGTGTCCATCAGACTGAGGAGAGTGGACCGGATCACCTCCTGTATCTACTCCACTCATGTACAGGAACACCAAGGGAAGAAAAGGCAGGAGAAAATTGGAGCTCTCACTGGGGCCGTTGACTTATTTGCCAGTGCGGGCCGTGCCAGTGTTACATGCTCTGTAAGTGTAGAGAGGGGGAGAAGATCAGGTTGCCTCAGCGGCGTATACTTTCTCCACTAATAGAGCTATTGGCATTTCTCAGAGGGGAAGTGGACTGTTTCCCAGTACAAAGAACATGCTGTGTGGATGCCAAAGTGAACCCCATAACATAGAAACATAGAGTCAGTCAGGAACTACTTAAGGGACTGGTCTGGATTTGATAGACACACTTGTTGTAAAGCCTCGCCCATTGTGGTGAAACTCCCGGAAAGCTCAGTGGATGTGTGCTGCTGGATGTGACAGGGCGCAGAGGAAGATTGCACAACCGTAATCCTTGAAAATGTGTTGACTTCGCGCCGAGTGTTGAAAATGTGAAGTCAAATTCCTCTGACAAAGAAGCCCAGAAAAAACTTGAAGCTTATTTGGTATGACAGTCGATTTCTATGATTGATCTTTGAATTTCAGTTTTGACAGTTCTCCCTATTGCATCACATTCATGAACAACCTTAGTCCTTCCTTCTGGCCACCTGCAAGGCAACTTTAACCTGGAAACACCATGTTTTTCGGTAGCGCCCTGTAAACAGTATAGCATGCAGCCTCATAGTCTTCCTACCGATCGAAAGGTCTGTCCTTTTCCCGTCTTTTCAACTGTACGTAAGTCAATTTGAGCAACAACAACACAGTGCAATGGCCACAAGCTTTTATCGAGCCTTAAAACAAATAAACAAAATAACTTTACCTACGATTTACGTCTTGTTATGGTCTAAAACAGCACACAGCCCAATGTGTTAGGTCTCATTCTGTCCATATCCGCCTGTTGGATGGATAACTCTGAATGTGTGGACTGTAAGGCACTGGGTCATATTTGCAGTTATCATCCTGGAATGTCAGTCAGAACACCACTAGAGTCAGGATGAATATTCAGGTGGAACTTATGAGGTAGACTTAAGTTGACTAAACCTCACTGGAGACAATGATGAGGACACCAGGCTGTATTTCCACTTGTATTGAACATCAGCAGACTGACCGGTAAGTGGCTACACTCTGCATCCGTTGACCAGATTTTTTGCCACTCCATCTCTGAAAGTGTCCATGCCATCTCAGTTTGGCCTCTGCAACTTGATGGGACCGACATAAGACAACAATTTAACTCTCCGCACACTAGGGGCCTGATTTACTAAGCTATTTAAAATGTATTTTATTCATTTGGTTTATTTGGAACAGATAGAAAAAGCATAGACAAGGTGTAGCATAGTCTGACGTATGCATCGCAGTGCTTATAGTAGGGCTGGGTATTGCCAACAACTTCACAATACGATACATATCCCGATACAGGGTCCACGGTGATACATGCCCGATAGAAGTGTATCCTGATACAGCGTCCATAATGCAATACATATTCCAAAGAAACATCATAGGTACAATAAATAGTAGTTGTTATTATGCTAAATATGTTGAGCAACTGGAAATTGCAGTAGTTAGTGATGCAGTAGTTAGTGATGCAGTAGTTAGTGATGCAGTAGTTAGTGATGCAGTAGTTAGTGATGCAGTAGTTAGTGATGCAGTAGTTAGTGATGCAGTAGTTAGTGATGCAGTAGTTAGTGATGCAGTAGTTAGTGATGCAGTAGTTAGTGAGCATGTTGTGACGTGTTATGAATAAACCATGGGGTAAAACAAGCAGATTTAATTCATTTTCTTTTACTATATATTGAGCACAGCCACAGCTTATAGCAAAAGCTAATTTGCTGCACTTGTCCCTAGAAGGGCCTTTATAGGCAGTAAAAAAAGAGTTCATCTCTGTTTTGAATTTGTGGCTAAATAGTTTCAGATTTGAGTCACTGTGCTCTAAAAGGGACTCCAGGAAAAGTTAAGTTGAATACATTTCATCAATAACAAGTGACTTCATATTTCTGATTCACTAAAATTCTGGTCATTGACATCATCGGGAAAAGTACAAGCTTACGTTTATTTTTGTCAATGGCACTTATCTGTTTTTGCAAACGAACTCTTCAAATACAAAATGCTAAATGAGTAATGAAAAGACAAAGTTAAAAAAAAGTGAGAAAAAAAATCTATATTAAACATGAACACTCTGTTGCTGCTGGCACATCCATGACTTTGAATGCTTTTTAGTTCCGAATCTTGTCAGAGATTTCATTTCGACGGGAAACAAGTTCCACAGATTGGCTCCTTTCACTGAAAGCCCAGACTGAACGAAAGATGTTTTTCTAAAAGGCCCCTTACAGTCTCCACTTGAGGCTGCTCTGGTGGACCTGCCACAGCTCTGCAGCCGGCTCACCCAAAGGCTCTGGGGCCAATTGCACAATTTTATAAGTGATTTGAACCTGATTAACCATTAGAAAGTGGGTGAATTATTAGTGACACACAAATCTGACACGTAAATAGGTTTACTGTGTGAGCAGAAGATGTGCACATGTAAATTCACCTTCTTATGTCTCCACACACCCCTTGGGTAAATCAGGCCCTTGGTGTCCAAATATAAACTGACAACCTCAAAAGACATAACTGAATGATTATGTCTTAGCTTTCACACATCAGTCTATATTACTGTGGATTAAATTGTGGGTCACAAATTTATCAAATTTTCAAACGGTGAAAGATGCAGAGCAACAGCTCTTTTCTAGCTCTCCATCCTCATTGTTCACATAAATTATGCAGTTGTACAGCTTTGGCAGAGTGTCAAGCCATATAGATTTTAGCCGATCTATAGGCCATCAGAGGTTATCAGACTTTTAGCCAAATGGCCGATATTCACCACTAGCCCATCCGTCCAAGGGAAATGGATCCTTCCTTTAAATTGGTTTTCTCCGAGGTTTCCTCAATTTTTTTACCATGTGGTTTTTGTTTTTTTGGGGTTTTTCCTCGCCGTAGAGGAAGGTCTAAGGATGGGGGATACTCTAAGCTTGTGACTTGTGATTTACTTATTCACGGGACATTACATCTGGTTGAGACATTTCATTCGTGTGTGACTTATTTTTGATCATTCTTGATGTCTGATATTGATTTGTTTTTGTCCATACCGACCTTTGAGATGACTTCTGTTATGATATTGGGCGTTACAAAAATAAATTGATTGATTGATTGATATGAAAGCTGGTCATGTTATTGCTTGTTTGAAATAATTCAGTAAATACATCCATTTTACAGCCTGAAAAAGCCTCACACGTGTTGAGTCAATTTTATTTTTAGGGTGCCTGTGATATTGAAGTGCACTTGAATGCAACAATGACAGACCTTCCTCTCTGTTGCGACTGTTCACAGAAATAACACCGTGGGGTGAACGGTGATCTAGCAATTTTCTCATGATCCTCGACTACTTAACAAAAGCCGCATGTTGTGTTTTTGGTGCTTGTGATGTAGTTTTCATTTGCTAGAACCAGGGCTGGTTTGGTACGGTCTCTCCTCTGAGACGAGAAAAGAAAATCAGGTTTTTTATTAAAAATCTGAGATCCAGGATGAAGGATGAAATCACCCAGCTCTGACTAGGCTGTTTGGAAGATGTAAATAAAAAAATGGATACAATACATTTAATCATTAATCGACCTATATATATAGGCCAATATAATATTGACTTATCTCTATTGACCTTTCTAAACTTCATATCGGTATCAGCATCGGAGCCCTCAAAAAAAATTTCACCTTAATTAAAACTACAAAAAAATCTGCCTTTCTTTACATTGCTAAAACAAAGAGAACAGTTTTGCCAAGTTCAACAAATTTCGAAGATTAGATTATATTAGATTAGAGGAGACCAGGACAGCAGTGCACAACAATTATGTTGTGACAACCTTTAAGTTCGACCCCAAGGAATCTTTGGAGTTTTCAAATTTTCAAAATTAAATCGTAGGCAAAGATTCTTCAGTCTTCATCTGTACTCTGTAGTTGAAGTGTCTTTATCCAAAAGGCTTCGTCAGCAAATGAGACTCGACACGCTTGTGGGTCTCTTAAGGAGAAACCAGTAGGAGGAGTTCACCTCTAAATCCCACCTCTCTTGTCTAAAGGTTGGAAGAACATCTGACCTATTCACACCTAATTAATGCTTGTTACCTTCCTATTGACCCAGCCTGGGCTTTGTTCTAAGGCTGTTCACACTTGTCTATGGCCCTGCCCTGGCCAACGGACCAGCTTCATTGGTCTAAAATAATGCATTGTATACTAAATGTAAATTATTAGCAATCATGGCATTTTTCTTACATGTTCTACTTTCAGACTGTGCACAATGAACCTCTTGATTTGGCCCATTCCTCATCTGTTTTAAAGTGGCCCATTACATCACTGAGGGACCTTTGATTGGCTCGATAAAGACCTATATGAGTATCTAACGTACACGCTGAAGCTCGTCTACCCTGGCATGCCAAACCCGATGTATTCGAACATTGCTGCGGAGCTATATTTGAACGCCGGATCCACTTAATTAAAAATGTGGTACATACGTCAGAGGCTGCCAATAGGGACTTGGGTGCACAGAATAATGTGACAGAAATACCTGGTTAGCCCCCAGCGCCTCACACTGTCCTGAGGCACTTTCCCGCTGCCTGTCAGGACGAGGTGTGTGAGGGTGCGCAGCCGGAGCAGCAGCAGCTCTCATAATTAGGGCATTTACAGGAGGAGGAGCGGCGTCAGCCTGTGCCACATCAAAGGCTGGCAAATATTTGGAAGTTTGTCAGTGTAATGGAGGAAAACCCCAGTTAAGACATGACTTATTCAGCTACAACAGACAAAAAATGGGCAGGGCACTGTGGGGGTTTGTGGGGGAGCAAAGTAAGAAATCCAATCACAATTCTGGTTAGGTTTCCTTATTATATCATACATTTAGAGGATTGTTGTGGCTGTGTCTTCCCAGTTTCAATGCAATTTTATATTTATTTGTAGTTTATTAGTAAAAAATACTACAAATAACTGTGTTATTCTTTAATGACTGTTATGTGACTTACAAGCTGGAATTCTGTTACAAATGTATTTTATTGTTTATTTGGTTGGGACAGTGCATGCTAATGAACATACATGAGAACCATGCATGTAAACACACCACTCCGGATTGTAGCCTTTTGGCTAATTTCCATCCTTTGTCCCACACTCGCACTCACAAACTCACTCTCATTCATCCTGATCTATTGTACATGTTTTTAGTGGTAGGGGAAACC
>OMNZ01110076.1:14792-25142 GCA_900303255.1 Lesueurigobius sanzi
CTAAACCAGATATAAATTGGGACTAAACCAGGTCTAAATTAGGACTAAACTAGGTCTAAACCAGGTATAAATTAGGACTAAAACAGGTCTAAATCAGGACTAAACCAGGACTAAACCAGGTCTAAACCAGGACTAAAACAGGTCTAAATTAGGACTAAACCAGCACTAAACTAGGTCTAAACCAGTTGTAAATTAGGACTAAACCAGGACTAAAACAAGTCTGAATCAGGTCTAAACCAGCACTAAACTAGGTCTAAACCAGATGTAAATTAGGACTAAACCAGGTCTAAATTAGGATTAAACTAGGTCTAAACCAGGTATAAATTAGGACTAAACCAGGACTAAAACAGGTCTAAATCAGGACTAAACCAGGTCTAAACCAGGACTAAAACAGGACTAAACAAGGTCTAAATTAGGACTAAACTAGGTCTAAACCAGTTGTAAATTAGGACTAAATCAGGACTTAAACCAGGTCTACATGAGGACTAAACCAGGTCTAAACCAGGACTAAACCAGGTCTAAATTGGGACTAAACCAGTTTGTCATAGGAGGTGACTTTGAAAATAAAATACCAATTCAAAAATGTAGTGGAGTATAAAGTACAGATACAGGCTCTAAAATGTAGTGAAGTAAAAGTAAAAAGTATTCATCATAAAATGTACTTAAGTAAAAGTAACCATAATTTGTACTTTTTACTTTGTTACTTTCCACCTCTGTCCCCTTTAAAGAGATACTGTCCCTGATGTTGAGACTATAAACTATAAACTATAAACTGATAAAGTCGGCTGTTCGTCATTGCACATGTACCTCCATTGTTGTATGTTTGGGTAGTAACAGGCCTCTCTGCCCTGTCGATGGTGTCACCTTAACTGGCTCGCCAAGTATGTGTGTTTGAAGACCACAGACTAGGTCAAGTTGAAGGTCACTGATTGAGAATACCCGTCCTTAATCCTGACTTTTAGCTGTTGAGCCCGCGGCCTGCTCTCCAGCCCTAATCGACTTAATAGCAGTTCACACATGCCACAAATCACTCAGGGGCCTTCCTCCTGTCATGTTCATTCTGACACAGTTGTGACAAGAGGCGCACGCGAAAATGTGACTCCAAATTGAAAAATATAAATACTTGCTTCTATTCCGACAATTATTACTGCAGTTACCCGCCCTTTACTTGTTTCTATATGAACTGCTAGTGCAACAACAGCTACAGCCACAGCTATCTCTACTAAACTAAAAGCTATTGACCTTCTTCAGTCCATGTTGTTCAATGTTATGGAGTTACTGTGTTATCTCCACAGAATACAATTACACCTATCCACACTTGTAAAACACTCCTAATCCCCTAAAGGTTGAGCTAGTGAGCCGTTTTGGTCTCGGGCTCCACCTGTCGCAGCAGAATCAGATAAACTTGGACAAGGACACAGGCAGTTGTACAATTAGTCTAGCTTTACATGCAGCTTAACCAGGCACATGGGCATTCTGACTGACGAGAACAAATGTGACCAAATCAAAAAAAACTCTCGGGTCGATTATCGATGCATCCCGGAGGCCTCGTTATTTCCGAACGGGACTCAAATCCACGGAGGCCGGATTCCCCGCTTCTCGTATATACACACACAAACACACACGCAACACGCAGACAGACATTTGGTGGCTGATGAGGGAAGACCTGAAGTGTTTTGTCAGCTGTCCTCTTTCGCTGTTCGGCTGGTTCCTACACACAACAGGCGGCATGTCCATGACGTTCGTATTACTATGGAAACATAAAGGAAACATCAACAGCCGAGGCCCGACATGAGTCACAGCCGCATCGTCAGTGAAAGGGTTTCCAAAGCAAGCTAAACTGAAAAATCTCTGACCAAACAAGGTTCTAACTAAGGACCACACTTAGCTTTGAATCTAACACTAATGAATTGCCAGTTTCTGAATTATCTTGTTTTCCATGTTTTCCAGGTGCATTCTCCAGTTACAATACAGGAAGGTAGGACAAATCCCAGTTACAGCTGCTTAGTTTTGCATTAAAGCACTGCTAATAATGTGAGCGGCAGTAAAGTAAAGGAATATCCAGCAGAAATACTTTGATGGTGAGGGAAGGTTTTTGTGCTGTATATTCCTTTCCTTTACCGCAAAACTAAGCAGCTGTAGGCTTGAGTTTGTCCTACCTTCCTGTATTGTAACTGCCGAATGCACCTGGAAAACATGGCAACCCAAGTTAATTATGCAATTCTACTTATTTATAGATTTCTTTTTGCATTTACTAGATATTTTGAGGGGAAGTCTATAAGGCACATACATTTATGCACTATTGGGGGGCCCCTGGTGGTCTCGGGGACCTAAGCAGCCGCATAGTCTGCCTGTAAGTGTGCATGTGAGTGTGATTCATTGTGGACGAGGCAATGCTGACTAAAATACTGTGTAATGATGTGATAAAATACAGAGACTGCAGTGTTTTTCTGGCTCTAACAAAGTACACACCTGGGTATTGCCAAAAAATAAATAAATTGTAGTCATTCTTCATCCTCCCCGACTTGGTGGTGGGAAGCTGCTATTGTCCCCACAGCTAAAAGGTGTTTGCTGATAATCTATTGATTCGTGCAATGCACACTGCCGCCTCCATGTGTCGGTAGCGAGTCTACACACTTCATTCTCATTTATTTTCAGCCTCTTCTCTGGCAGGGATTCTGTTCTTTTCTCTGGGAAGCTGATGCCACTCCTGAGATAAATCACTGCAATTGAAACCTGAAGCACGGGAGGCCCTCAGTGAAAAAACTGGAAGCATAAATCAAGAGCTGTGCTGTGCTGAGAAAAACAGGTGGACGCACATACAGGTCACCGCAGGAGACCGTCTCATATGAATATTAAAGGTGTGAAGGTAATTTCTCTCCCTCTGAGGCCTTGCATATCGGTTCACTGTGTCCAGGGATGGGGAGGGGCTTTAAACGTGATAGAAAATACTGTATGTAAACTATTACCAACTGTCTGCAATCCGAGCCCTGAACAAAATGCTCCCACAATCCCACTTAGACCATCACTCACATGTCACCTGTCCATCCAAGGCCAGTTATCACCATGCCGCATCTTCAGCCTCTGTGATAAGTGTGAGGAGTGACAGCGGTGCAGCGACTGAAGACAATAGGGTGTCATTATCACATTATTGCCTAATTATTCTTCACATATGGTTGACTTAAATATTTTATTTATTAACAACACAAATGCAAGTACAAGTAAACTGTTGTAAAACTCAAACAAACATGCCAGCAGAACCAAAGGTAGTCCTTATGGCCAGGCAAACACAGGCCATCCAACTGTTCCTCACACACGAGACATTTGGACTGCCAGGAAAGTTCATCATAGGTAGAGATTCTTGTGTAGGACATTTCAATCTTTATCCAAAGACCTTCGTCAGCGAATGAGCAGGATTTGACACGCTTGTGGGTCTTTAAGGAGAAGCCAGCAGGAGGAGTAAACCTCTAAGTCCCACCTCTCCTACACTTCAACTACAGAGTACAGATGGAGACTGAAGAGTCTCTACCTACGACGGACAACTGTACAGTGTTGGGCAAGTTACTTTAAAATGGTAATATATTCTAAATTACTAGTTACAGCTTTTAAAATGTAATATGTTTGTATTACTTTTGGCAAAATATAAACAAAAATATTGAGAATAGTGCTGTTGAAGATTTCCTTTTCCTGGGCCGTCCACATTCTTTTGTGTTTTGACGACCTTAACTACACAAGGCTCTTTCTACGACAGTGTCCAACTTGATTTGGTCCTGCATCTTATTTGGGGGGAGTCGCACTTGTAACTTGAGTTACTTAATATGTAATGACTAATATATTACTGTATTTTGTTATACTCCTCAGTTACTGAAAAAGTAATATATTTCTGTAACTAGTTACTTTTGTAATGAGTTACTCCCAATACTGCTCCTGTACAACTGAGAACTTACAATGCCAGGAAAATTGTTCAGGAGCAAAGAAAAACTCACTTCAGCTGAAATACATGACTCTCTGGCAAAATTGGACTCTGAAAAAATTGATGTTCAAGATTGATCTTCAAGATGCACAATATAAACTTTTGATCAGGGACATTTGGCTAGTTTCTAGTTGAAAAGCTTAAACAAATAACAATAACAATAAATTACTTCACGCAACCACTAGCCATGAGTGAAATAAAGGTTTTTGTGTTATCAATCATATTCTAATAAATGCATAAGTTTACATAACCTGACATTCTGCCAAAGTAAGTACTATTCATTCATTCCTCATGATTGCCGCTAAGCTACTCTATGTTAGTCCACAATTTCATACACAGGGATATGACGGTCTATGTGCGCAGGGATACCAATCGCTGGTTCAGCAGTGAGTCTGGATTTTTCCAGGCAAACTGGAATAAACTGGAATAACAGCAGAGAGGCTGCCAGTCTGTGGTATGAACCTCCACCACACCACTCACATTGACTCACAAAACAGCACCTGGTGTTCCCACATGGGCACCCATCCGACTGACCAGGTCTAACCTAACTTAGCTCCTCAGATCAGGTGAATTCAGGCATTGTCCAAGCGGAAAAGCTGCACTGAGATAACAGTCCATTACTGATAATTTTCTATATTTTACTTGTGCCACATTCAGACTTTTAAGCATTGCAGCGCTGCGTGATGTTGCCATGGAAACGCACTGTGAGAATGACTTCCAGGTCAAGAGAAAATGCCCGGGTGAGGGTCAAATCACTTTAGATACCAGCCCACTCGAAGAAGGTCTTGCAATCTTAAGAAAGGCCAGTCCAGCAGCTGAGAACAGAACTTTCCTCAACACAAGCTCCACAGAAAAAAAAACATAGCTCGTGACTGAATAAGTGTCCTGCAAGTTACCCCAGGAAAGTCACACGACACAAAAAACTCAATTGGCTTACAGTTCGATCTGTTTTAAGTTTGTGCATATAATAAAAATCTTTTCCTGGAGTAAATAAAGACCAGTTTACAAATCATTGCTAAAGCCACAGACTCGAATAAAATAAGAAAAAAAACTTTTGTTTGTTTGTTTGTGGGATGGCACCAACATTGTCTAGATGTTTTATTAATCTAAACAAACACAAATGCCAATAGGAGTGCTATTGTCACACTCATTTTGGAAACAAATGATTTATTTGAACACTTGATGGAGCAAAGGCACATCAATCAGAAGTGGCACTGTGAACATTAGAGCGTGCATGTCAGGGCCAAAGTGGAATTCAAGCTACCGGCTTGCTGCCTTTCCATCCGACTGATATAGAAACACAACATGATCCAGCAGTTAAGCAACAGCCCTTTTAACATACACATTTCTACACAGCAGCATGGAATTATCTTTGGAGACAGTATAAACAGTGGCTTAAATTATCACAGTGCTATAAAGTGGGAATTAGCAGTAAAACAGAAACACTGCTTTTATGTGTTTTAGATATTTTACACAACAAATGTGAATACAAACACATTTAATCTAATTACATCTAAATGACAATGAGGATTTTGCATTAAAAGTACAGGCCCTGGAGCTCTAGGGAAGATAATTCACACTGACATTGGAAACATAACTGAGCCACACAGCACAGATGACTCTGATATTTGATCAGACGCGACTGGAGTCAGACGAGGAAGCAGTCCATGAACCCGTAACAAGAATAAGGATACGGATTCATCTTCTAACTCTTAATGTATTTATGTCAAGAGGGCCTAAACTTTAAAGTCAATGTATGCACTGGCCTTCAAGTGTGGTAGAAAATATGTTGCATCCAGGTAGGGCTGCAAGATTAATTGAGATTGAATCGACATTGCAATTTTAAATACTGCAATTACCTAACCCCAGAGGCTGAGGGGTTTTTTCTGCCTTGCATCTCCAGTGTTTCATGAAGCTGAAATATAATAAATTACTACTGCAACGTATAACAGCAGTTTTAGAAGTATATTATATTCTGCAATACTAGGGAGAATAAACAATAATATTGGTAACCGCGATGAAAAGACGGCATGATTAGTTAATTGCGGCATTTTTTTTCATAAATTGCATCATTTTCATCAAGAAGTCAGTTCAACTACGGCAGATAATTACTGTGATGATAATGTGAATTGCAGAAAATGTGTCCAAAGAAATTGTGAGACGAAATTTCCACATCATCCCATACATAGACAATACTGAACTGCATAAAAAATGATATTAAAATCGCAAACCGAATCGCAATTTATGTCCAAAAAAATTAGTTTTTTTGTCAAAATCGTGCAGCACTAGATCCAGGTGAGTGTCATTTTGAGTCACCAAGACCTGCCCTCTCTGAATTACAAGTCACCAAAAAGTATACTTGTCCATGTTCAGGACCACTTCATGGAAGTCTTTTTAAGACTTTTTAGTTAAGTACCACATGCAATGCTTGAAAACATAATCTGAAAAATTCTGGAAGCAGAAAATATGCAAAGTCCATTAACACATTCAAATCTGAAATCTTACTAAACACTGAATTCATTTCTGGGTACAAAAATCTGTAAATAATGTGCCAAAATATGCTACTCTCTGTATCATACTGATCATAGACTCCATAGTTGAGGAGTCAGGCTGAATGATGGGAAACACGGTGCTCCACTTATGTGCGCTGCCAACATTCACAGCTACAAGAAGAGTGACAGACATGCTGCAACATTGTTAGTGACAGTTTACCTTTGCAGACCGACGAATGATAGGTGCCCTGTAGCTCTTTGAGAGTCCCATTCCAGGTAAACACACTCCGGCCATAACCAAACATCTTTTTACTTTCTACTCGCTTCTAGTTTAAAAGTGTGTCCCTCATATCCCCTTTCTGCTGCAGTTAGTCTGTGTGTGATGTGTTTGCTTGTGGGGCATGGGGGGGGCGGTCAGCAGCACTTATATGCACCTGGCTGTGTTTTAAAAATGCTCCTGTGCCATTTGCTGGGTTTGAAGTCCAAATGTCACCATGAGTGTGGCCGTGGCAAATGAGGCTGGGGTATAGACGGGGTGAGCCTGCCTCCCGCTTATGTGTGAGGGCCACTGACTGAACAGAGCGGTGTGTGCGTGTAAATCAGCCCTGTCAACAGTGGCAGGCAGGCGGCCCACTGTTTCCTATACTGACAACCTGCTGTGGAAGACATGAAGGGGAGCGGGGCAGGGCAAGAGGCGAGAGGGGAAGAAGAGAGAGAGCGCGGGGGGTAGACTGGGGGAGGGAATGTGCACATGGTGTTCATTTGTCTTTGATAGGGATTTGCTTCTGTTGCACAAAAACCCGGTCTTAGTGGCTCTGTCGGAATAGTCTACCCAGACCTGGCTTTGTGACTTTGCAAATACACCACATTGCACATAAACCAAAAAAACATATCCTCCCTGCATCTAAATTTAACCAGGGAGAACTTTATATATAACTTTTAGAACTGCTCCCAGTATCTGTTCCATTTCTTGGTCTTGTTTTGCATTGGACACGATATCCTTTGATCAAAGACGTGACTTGGCTTTGGGCAGGTTGACCAAGAGCACACCAGATATCTGAGTACTTTTAAAGATTATGATGATGATGGCTAAAATAAACAAAAAAAGCTCAGTAAATGGCAATAATGAATGACTAAACATAATGAGAGCCAAGTGAAAGTTAAGTATGGCCAACTTGTTGACTGCGTATTTACTAGTTGATTTATTTTTTAATCTCACATCCTTTTGAGACACGGGGGGTAGGAGACTGTCCATGCAGCAACTGGCACCTCCTGGAGGGGTGCCAGTTGCTCCTGTTTGTAGAGCCGATTTCACATGTTGCCATAGTTTCATTGGAGCAGTGTTACAGGACAACACAGAAGTTATAGGAGCTCTTTCCATACATTAAGTTTGTGAGATAAGAACGTCTCCAACCGTGGGCTACAAGCAGGACTCTTGCCAGATTAAATGGTTCTCAAAAGCCCCCATTGATTGGTAGTTTGAGACAAATGCGTGGCAGTGTACAGTAGTTGTGAATGGGCAGGTCTTACATTGGCTGAAAATAACAAGGACCTTTATCGGTTGTTAACGCCATGGAAATACCACCAAACATAAGGTATACTATTATGCATTTACAAACCAATAGCTGTTTTTATCTGTATATTATATCACTAATTTGTCGATTGTAGTCTTTGATGTGTCTGTGATTGGATCATGCTGATTTGGCCAATCAGCAGATTCAATCAGAGCCGTTCCACATTGATATTACAGTACTAATGCTAAGTACTGTATGTACCTAGTTTTTTCTAGGTTCTGGCTGCGTAGGGTGTTTAACTCATGAATATTAATTAGGCTGACAGTTCTAGTTTGTTTAGCCTTTTTTTTTTTATAGATACAACAATGTACGCTCATCTAGTTGGGACAGATTATTTATACTTCTCCATTATCCACATTACACTGTAAACACATATAGTGTTTCTTACTTTAAAAACTGAGAAAACGAAACAAAGATGATCCTCTCAATCTAACTAGAGTTCTTCTTTAGGTGAGACACTATGAGTGATAATAACTGCTCTTTATTTTTAATTAAAAGCCTGATGTGGCAGTGCACGTCACACAGACTGAAGAATTCCAGAGTAATATGTAATATTATATGGTGGACGACAGTGGCGCAGATGGTAGAGCGGGTCATCTCATGATCGGAAGGTGCAGACTGCCGTTGTGTCCTTGGGCAAGACACTTCCGCCAATGCCTATGTGTGAGTGGTTGGTGGTGGTCCGTTGGTGCAGATGTGAGCAGCCTTCTGTAAGTCTACCCCAGAGAAAACTGTGGCTACAAATGTAAGGAAGTGCTTTGGGTGTGACTTGTGTCGCTATACAAATAAGATTTCCCTTCCCTTATTAGTAAGCAACACTATTTGGGTTTACAGTGTATCTAGTTCCTGTGGTACAAACACACTGAATTAGAATTAGTTTTGATTGTTGTTACCTTGTTGCTGATGTTGACATCATCATTTTTGGAAATAGGACAGAGAAATCTTCAAAAAAATCCATTCCATCCAGATGTCCACAATCAACATTGAAACTGAAATGAACGAGAATGGGCCATGACCTGAAACATAACAGTTTACGAGTTTACGTCAGTGTAAAATGTATTATATGAAGATAGATCATATAATAAAGGCTGTTTTCATGAGAAATCACAATCAATCAATCTTTGCTTATAGAGCGCTTTTCATACAAGAATGTAACACAAAGCGCTTTACAACATGGCACCAATCCCCATTCCCCATTCAACACCCGACTCCCACAGACACTCACACACAAATGATGCCCCCATGCACCCGACTACCACGCGTGCCCAAGCATACCAAGAATCATTCCCCCACCCATGCAGACCCTCGGGCAGGCAACGAGCGACCCACCAGGCCATGCCCCTGTGAGAACGAAAAGGAACAGACCAAAGCGTAATATGTAGCTCCAGTATACAATATTCCAGTCCACAATATTCAAGAGCCACGTTTAATATGAAGGACTTTGTGGATGAGTAATATCTCACAAAATAACTAACACAAAATAGACTATAGCTCTAAAAGGTTAACCCAATCTTATACGCTGAAGCAAATTATGATGAAGCGGCTCAGGAGCGGCTCAGTAACAGAATGCTTTCAGGCTCCATCACTCCGTCAGTTTCTCAGTAAAAGCCCAGTGGGTTTCACAAATATATCTGAAAGTGCTGCCCTGATCTTAGTGTCAGCAGTTACTGATCATAGCAATATTCTAAATGTTGTACAACATTGGATAGGCAAGCATTGAATGTTGCAGTAACGTGCATTCCATTCAAATGAAAAAAAAAAAAAGAAAAAATAGGAAAATAGGAAAATCATGACTACAGCTGAAATTCACATATTAAAAGAAATATATATATATATATATATTTTGCAATCCATTGTGGCTTCATACAATTTGGATATTGCGTGTCCAAATTGTTACCAATTCCCACCATTCTCCTGTCCTGTAATGCAACCCTTCTAAAGGTGGAAAAGTGCACCTTTCACACCTGGACTCCATCACACACCACTATTAAAGCCCTTCGACCCATTGTTCTTACAGTTCAGTTCAGTTGAGCAAATTATATCAAACCTGCATACAGCACCACAACATGTGTTGCATGTGTCCTGTAATTGTTCTTTCATTTAATCAGATTTCATAGGCTATATTAGATATGAATGTATACATGTATGCTACTGTACTTTTGAACTACAGTAACCTTTATGATTGAATCTTTGTTTTTCCTATATTTAAAATATTACAATTTTAAATTGTGTTTGTCTTCTTAAGTTGACTTCTAACTTTACTGTCTTGCTCGTTATTGCTTGAATCACCACAGAGCAGACATTTCTACAT
>OMNZ01110080.1:0-15870 GCA_900303255.1 Lesueurigobius sanzi
TGCTCTTTAAAGGAATAGTTCAGCGCTTTTACATGCTTACATATGTTCTAACCTGGGCTTAGATGAGGCAATGCGTTGCTGTCTGGTCTTTGTGCGTGCCTTCAGTCCCGTAAGACGACCAAAGACGCTGCTGGCATTTTGCCTCTACAGTATAGTCCCATGGCGCCAAATTTCGGAGAAGTTAGAAGCCACAAATCTCTTCCAAGTTTCCCCTATTTAAATAGGGTTATGTCAGTAGTTACACGTTCAAAGTATAGTTACACAACATTAAAACTGTCAATTTTCTAACCGGAAAAAAGGGGCACTAGAGTTTAAGGTGTGCTTCGGCCTCTGCGCAGTAAGCCTCTGCCCGAGCGATGCCTCCTTCCACTCACTTCCGGCAACAGAACAACGATGTGCTACGCGCAAAGTTAACGGAATAATTTGCAATGGCGGACTTTGTAGATGATGGAGACTGGTTTGTAGCAGATCCAGAGCCAACTTGGAAGAGATTTGTGGCTTCCAACTTCTCCGAAATTTGGCGCAATGGGACTATATTGTAGAGCCAAAATGCCACACAGCGTCTTTGGTCGTCTTACGGAACTGAAGGCACGCACAAAGAGCAGGTTAGAACATGCAGTATGTATGCATGTAAAAGCGGTGAACTTTTCCTTTTAAGCATGTTAATCTCATGTTCAAAAACATGTGCAAGATGTTGGTCAGTAGAAAGGACTTTCAGCCATAAGACTAATGTGGCAAGTGTGTGAATCCAAAAACTGTTTCTCTCCCATAGATTTGCATTGGCACCTGCTCCAACTGAAATAGAATTCTGTAGCGTGAACGCAACCTATTATCTTGTTACTCCTACTACAACTCCTCTCTCTCCTTCCACCACTTTTGCTCCCACTATTTGCTCAGAAACATGCTCTCCCCCTTATGTACGTTCTTAGCAGACGGCCAAACAACTCTCTAACCCAATCTCCTCCCCTTCCCCTGCTCCATTATCCCGCCCGGGCTCCAAACAGACCTGCACGCCGAGGTAAATGGAATGAAATGGCTTCGCTGCCCAAGAATTAAGAGCAAGCCGGTGATGGGGAGTTATTGCGGATGGCAGGAAGTCAATACGCTGAAATAGTAAACTCCATATTTCTGCCAGTTTCATCTTGTTTTAAAAATAGCAAATCTGCGCCACGCTGTATCTCAACTCACGCGGTATCGATTAGCCACCGGAGCGCGTCACCCCGCTTTCTACTCAAACCGCTCTGATTGCACAGAGCGATTGCCGAAAGTATAGGTATTGTAATTACCATGGCGACGGCACAAATGGAACAAAATGACAGAGGCAGGTGATAGTGAGCAGGTCTATAATGGTCATGCTGATTGTGAAGGGAAGGGGAGCTTGTCTTGAAGGGATTGGGGGATGTCATTTGGGATGTTGCTAACACACAATGACAATGATGCTATTACTAAATCTAATGGGGGAAGAAAGCTATCCAGTGTCAGAATTTCTATACAAAGACAGTTGAGGTGTTTGTGTAAGCGCTCAGTCGTCCAGAAATGTTCAACCGTAATAAGTTTCCCCCGGTGTAGAAGTGTGCACCTCCATCTTTCAGCCACTCATCCAAAGAGTACAGGAAAAAAGGGCTTCCTTAAACAGTATAGAAATTGAGCTTGGAATTTGAGTATCGTGACAACACTAGCTGGGTTGGTTACGCATATACCACGTTTTCATAGTGAATCCCGAAACAGCACTAAAGAGAGGTACTTGGTTGGTCTAGCTCAAATAAATACAGAAAAAAGAGAAAATAAACAATATTTTATGCAATAAATTAACATAATATTTTCAGTTAAACACGTTCAAAATGTTCACCTCTTGGCTTAAGTTTTGTAAATAGCACTGTGTCTGTGTGTGAACAGATGAATTGTTGTAGGCTTTGTGTTGTGCTGTATGTGTTTTTTGTACTGCATTTCACTGTGCATTTGTAAATATTGTAGAAAGGCCCAACCAGGTAACCTGGCAAGAGCCAGATAGACATTGTGTTGCACTCGTAGTTGAGTTCTCCACAATATCAATCTGGTACCACTCCAAACAATTCCGTTCGGAGTTCCTCTCATAGTTGTTTGTTAGATAGCGGCTCTGAGCTTTATATCATAATGTCGTCCAGTGGTTTTTGTGTTTTTTTTGTAGCACGAGTTTGTGGGTTGAAGGCACCTTAACCCACACTACCTTATTTTCAAAACAAATGTTTGTTTTGCTCGGCACCTGCTGCTTTCGTCGCTCCGTCCCACTGGTGGTCCTGGCTCATACACTTTAGCGGGCTCGGGGCAAGATGGATTCTCGTGTGTTAGTGAAATCACAAATACCGCGAGAATTCAGCTTGCAGGCAAGGTTACCAACCAGGGACAGTAGTTGAAAATTAGGACTACAATTACTATCTACTACTACTAGCTATATCTATCTATATATCTGCTTTCTAACTATGTTGACTGCACCATCCCTGATTAATAAATAAATAAATCTGTTTCTAGATAATAATTTTTCAGTTTTTTAAATTATACTTATATTATTTTGCTTATTCTGCTTAATGTACTAATCCATTCATTTTTAAATCATTTCATTAGGGTTATTTCATTTCTGTTAATAGGGTCCTAAAATGAGTAATGAGTGCTATTTCCCTTGTAGATCAATAAAGTTTGTCTAAGTCTGCCAACAGTAGTGGAACTGGCTCAGCAGAAATACATGGGGCTTTGTCAGTTATGGAGGAGTCAGAGTATAATTAGACATCCAGCGTGTGTGTTACTCAGTCTAATCTCTATGAATGAGAAGTCTCCTCGTTCCAAACTCAAACCAGCTCAGTCAACGGTATTTGAAACCTTCTACTACATAACAGTCAAGGTAGCAGCAACCCACCTCCAGATTTTGGCTAGGTTTGGTCAGGAGTACCTCTCTGAAGGATGTCTATTGTGGATGTGTCAGATTAAAGAGTGAAACTGGAAGATTCACATGATACAAACTACACTTCGAAACTATGGGAACCAAACCAGGACCTTCTTGCTGTGAGGCAGGAAGCTTAACCACTCTTATTTTTAAAACGTTTCATTAGCCTTCCCTCCTTTCCTTATTCCAAAATAATAGGACTTTGCAACAGTTCTCCGAGACCTGCTGAGGTGAAGAACCAGCTAAAAAAAACACTCACAAGACAAAAGAAGACGGAATATTGAAGTCAGTCTGTCAGTGCTAGACTCTTTTTTTTTTTTTTTTTAGCAAAAGGTCGCTAGCATCACACCCGGCTTTACCTTCCGCTGGCCTAATTGAAAAGAGCAGCGAGGTGCAGGCTTCTCACGCTGAGGTGCAAATTGAAAGTGCTCTGTGAGGAGAAGTAGCTGCTTGGCCCCGAGACAGAATGTGGCACATAGAGCGAGCAGTGAGAGCAGAAAAGGTGGCATGTGTACTGCCGGCTGTAGTGGCAGGGTGAAAGGTTTTAGTGTAACTGTTGGGGTTTGTATGTTTTTAACAACCACAATGTGGCTTGGTTTCTATGGATTTCAGTAGTTGAGCCCAAAGCAAAACCACTTTGGGTTCCTTAGGTCAATTCCATTCAAATTGTCTCTTGATCTTTTGAAAAATGTATATCTTCAGAGTTTATAGACCTGGCAGAGACAGCATATGTGTTAACTACTGACCACAGTGTTAAAGCAAAAAAAAAAAAAAAAAATAAATACCAGATACAAAGCGGAGGAAAAAACAGTAATATCATGTTTATAGAGTGGCAATAGCAACGATAACTGGAGAAATTCAAAATATCAACCTTATTCTTGGTAAGGTCTTTACACTTGTTTTGGTTATGATTGAACTAGGGTTGTGCCGATGTGATGGTGAACCTCCTGTCAGAAGCGCACACTGATCTTCTATAGGCCTAGTAAACCTAAAAACTTTGCAGGGCTGCTAGTTTAAGAAGCCTGCCATATGTCTGTGAAAATAATTATTATTCAGGGTTTCCCCAGAACATGTGTTAGTTGAGGTGGTGTCACTGGTTCAACAGTGTAGTTCAATGCGACTCCAAAGCTCGTACAGCCACATGAACGGGCACGGAAGTACTGAAAGGAAGTGCCCTAAACGCACACGTAGTGTTTATTTGTCAGATGCCATATATCGCCAAAACAGATTCTGGTTAGCGAAAGGATCGAGGTGGACGCACTCAGAGGGAGACGAGAGGCGGCCAGCCACCGCCCTGCCCGGCTGCCCCGCTATGATAGCTCCGCGAAGGCGCAGCACAGATCATGTAACTGATCATAAACCCTGACAGCGGAGAAGAGATTTGGAAAAGTTGCAGTTACGCGTAAAATGCGTTATTATGCATGCAGATAGTGGGAGGACGCCGGAGAGAGGCCATGTGCCGCTGCAGGACTACACAGCCGCGCTTTTTCCCCTCTCTCACTTCTCACCACGACGCCTTGGTCATGTATGGAAGGTGCTATGACAGGTACGATGTGATTTTGGAGGTTCTTGAAACTCCCCCATGATCCCTTTGGTCGTCACTGCTCATGCGGCTGCCTCATAGATATACAATAGGTCACTCATTAACCTCTGTGCGAAACTTGCAGAGAAACTTAGTTCTGCAGCGCTAAAAATTGAATTTTTAAAACGTTTATAATAATTTTACATTATTGGACGATATCATCGTCCATCACGATGGATTCACTGTAAACATTGGCAACTGCCAATTAAGGGGACATCGCCCAACCCTAGATTGAACATATTACCATGGAGCAAAGTAGAATGACAAGTGTGTGTCCTGTTCACTAACGGTTGCTGAGCGGTTTACTCTCTTGCCTCAATAAGAAATTCCTGGGCTCGATTCCCGGGCTAGGCAGCACCTTTCTGTGTGGAGTTTGCATGTTCCCCCCGTGTCTGCGTAGGTTTCCTCCGGGTGCGCCGATTTCCCCGACCACTAAAAACATACTGGTCAGGTTGATCCACAGTGGTGGCGCACAGAGTTGCAGCGGCTCAGGACCTACCCTCCATCTGATCTAAGTCATTCTGTTGTACAATTGTATAATGACAAATTAAGCATGTTAAAGCCTTTAACATGGAATTACAACAGTATAGGCTGATGTTACTGCACCTTTTACGCTTTTAATATGCAGTTATGTTGTACAATTATATGAACCAGAATCTGTTTAGTGTGCGTCAAGTGGTTACATGACTAGATGTTTCTTTTTTTTCCAACTTTTACAAAATGTAAAATGTAAAACAAGGACTGATTTATTATTAACGTTCTCCTTTTGGTGTTTAAACATCATTCTCTCCCCAGGTCACCACCCCCCGTGTCTGCTTTATTTCACACTGTCTAGTCCCAGACTCTGTATTCTGTTATACTGACCTTCTTTAACAAGTGGCCTGGCTGCTCCACAGCCCCATTAACATGCTCAGTGAGAGGATGACACGTGCACAAGTGCTTTTTCCTCTGTGCCTGGGCTGCTGCCTTCTGCTGCTACACGGAACATATGCAGGGGTCAAATAAAGAGCTCTTTTTAACCACATTTTGCTACTACTTTATGCATTGATTTCTTTGCATTATGAGGTGCACAGGTTGTGGTGAAGAAGGAGTTGAGTCGAAAGACGAAACTCTCGATTTACTAGTCAATCTACGTTCCTACTCTCACCTATGGTCATGAGATTTGGGTCATGACGGAAAGAACAAGATCGCGAATACAAGCGGCCAAAATTAGTTTCCTCCGCAGGGTGGCTCGGCGCACCCTGATAAGGTGAGGAGCTCAGTCACCCGGGAGGAGCTCGGAACAGAGCCGCTACTCCTCCACGTCGAAAGGAGCGAGCTGAGGTGGCTAGGGCATTTGTTTCGGATGCCTCCTGGTAGCCTCCCTCGAGAGGTGTTCCAGGCAGGTCCCACTGGGAGGAGGCCCCGGGGAAGAACCAGGACAGTTGTGCATGGATCGGGAAGTCTGGGCATCTCTGCTCAGACTGTTGCCTCCGTGACCCAGCCCCGGATAAAGCGGAAGAAAATGGATGGATGGATGGATTTGAGTAACAGATTGACAACACATTTTTGTTCAGCAGAACAACCGATAAAAACAAATGGAAGCATATAGATGAGAAAAGAGGACTGGGCCCAAAATAGATCCTTGGGGGAAACCACTGCCAAGAGCATTTTGTGTTGAATTAGGAAGTTTCTGTGAAACCTTTTGGAAGCTTTTTATCTACCGTGCAGTGAAGATAAAGTGGTAGCTTATATGGTAGAATGACGGAAGGAGAGGAAGTGCATTTATATGATTGAATGGGTGTTTGGGTGAGAAGCAAGTAGCAGATTGTGATTGTCTGACATTGATAGAAAGATGGGTAATTTTTGCACCGTTTATGTTTCCCTATAGCTTCTCTCCTCACCGTCATTACAGCCCTTTGAAATGTCTTTATGGCCTCCATAGACTCAACTCTATATCCACAAAGAATTGAGCCAATCAACTAAATGTTCTGATCAATAGTATCGACATTGAGGTTTGCGGTGGAACTAGGTGAAGCGCTGTTTCAAATGGCCGGTGGTCTCTTGGTGAGCATAAGCCTTATTTTTTTTTTCCCACCAGCGTGTAGTTAGAGTGATTACCTGTTCCAATCCATGTCTGGCCCTTTACAGCAGGGGCCCAGTGGATCAACTAATCACCCCCTCCTTTACCTGGATCAATAGAAGAGAAGACACAGAAGGAGAGAATGAAAGAAATAGAAATGAGATGGATTGGGCCTATTATAGTGCCCTTTCCTTAACGTAATGTTTCACTGGAGGGTAGAAGGACAGGACATTGGACAGCTGAGGCTTTGGACAGTTGTGGATGTGCTCCATGAGGCTAACAAGCTCTATCTTTCCACTGAGAGGCTGGAACATTGTCTTTAGATACAAGGGCATAGTGTTGGAATGTGCCGTGCTTAACATTTACAGAATTAACTGTCCAATTGTATGTTTTAACAAAGCTCACAGAGCTGCTAATGGATTCTTTTTTCTCACTTTGTTATCACTTTAATTGCTTTTAACACTGTCTGTTTGCATTAGCAGAGTTCATATTATGAATCTGTGTTTTAAACATATGCACAGCTACATTCCTGTAATCAGAACATCGGTGGTTGGAATGCTAGCTCCTGTTTGTGCAGACTGTTGTGTCCTTGGGCAAGACACTTCATCCTTCTTACCTGTGTGAATGTGGTGTGTGAGTGAATGAATGGTGGTAGTCGACGATGGTACAGATTGGCAATAGCAGTGTGGAATGAAAGAGTGGGTAAATATTGATTACAATGCACACAAGAGACACGTGACTTCAGAATAAATTCTCCAGAGGCTGCTGCTCTTCGTCTTCTGTCTTTTTCCTTTTTGGGATTAGTAGTGTCTCGTCCAAATAATTAAATACTTGATTACATGGCAGGCACAGTCACAAGCAACATGTTAAAAACACCACGTTGGATGTAGCAACAAATAATGAGAGAGGGAGAGCAGCGGAGACACGTGTTGCTAGTGTCCATATCGCATGTTATTAGGCTACTTATACATACAGTTGTGCTCAAAGGTTTACATGCCCTGGCAGAATGTCAGGGTATGTTTTTTTTTCATCTTTATTTAACCAGGATAAAAAACAATTAAAATTAAAAATCTCTTTTTCAAGAGTAAACTAATGCATTTCATAGAATATGAATGATAGCACAAAAACCTTTATTTCACTCATGGTTGGTTGCAGAGTCCTGTATTTCAGCTGAAGTGAGTTTTTCTTTGCTCCTGAACAATTTTCTTGGCAGTTGTTGAAGGTCATGTAAACGTTAGATCAGGGACATTTGAGTAGTTTCTGTTTCATTATGATTTCAAAGGAATAAACTCATTTATTTGACAATAAATGGCTTCACACAACCACTAACCATTCATATTCTATGAAAAATGGCCAAAAGATTAATAGGGTATGTAAACCTGTACAACTGTGTACTTGGGACAGGCTACTTATACTTATTTTAACTATAATTTTGATTTATTTTTTTTTACCTGAAAACCATTCTTTATGTAACCATTCATGTGAGTGAAATGTGCTGTCTGCATTGTGCAAGATGTAACCTTCCAATGCTCCATTTTGGTTAATATGCTAATCGCTAAAGTGCAAGTCAATGTTGGGAGGATGAGGAGATGAATTTAAACCCACAGATCTAACTAATGTCTAATTCTTACAAATCATTCCACATACACACATTCGTTATGTGCCTTAATAGAAATTCCCAATTAACATTTTTCAGATAGTGTGTTACCGAAACATAAAAACTCCCAACTCATCAGCGCATACTCCCAGGTTCACAATCGCTAAATGCGGACAGCAGGCAGTGGTGGAGGCAAGACTACTTCCACTTTACAACAAAAAGCTAGGCATTAAAATTCATATACCCATTTTAAAGTTGCACTGGTTCATCTTTCCTTCATAAAAATATTTCCAAACTGCCCTTGGCTTCTTCTCCGAATCATTACCCAACACTCGAGCACCATTTTCTCCATGTGATCCTCAGACATGGCTGCGAGACAGTTGTGTGTCTGCTGATTCTTTTGGATGCCCTCTTCATAGAGCCCTCTTGTATTCCACAATCTGTCACCGTGAATAGACCCAGTGTTTTAAATGCGGTTAAGGTCAGTTCACAGAATAACAGCGTTTCTGACTGCGGCTCTGATAGTGGTTTCTCTATCAACTCCGTATCAAGTCGTGCCATTCAGCCTTACAGTAAACAAGTGTTTTTATGTTGCGCCAAAAGGCAAAAGGGGAAGATCGCGGTAAATCAAAGTAATGCAAGAACTAAATGGAAGTCGGGTTGTGAGAAAATGTTTCAAAGTTTTAAATTTGATATTGCGTTATATCCATTTTTGTCACATAATAGTGTTGTGGCTCTTTTTGTTCCATCGAGAGAAACGTCATACAAAATCCTCTTCACTTTGATCGTTTTCTAAAATGAGACTCATCCAACTCAATGTTACACTTTATTCTGAGTCTTGATTATCAAAACGAATATATGATTTTATTTTAGATAATGAAGCGTGAGCACCCACACCCGGGCTGTGACTGGTGACAGGAAGGAAGTGTCTCTCCCCATCACCCTCACCTTCCTCATGAGCGAATCTGAAAACCTGAGAAAGAACAAAGCGCCAGGAGTCTTTTCAACACCTTTGTGGCACACAATTATAATGGCACGCATTTTTGTCAACTTAAATTTATAAAGTAACTCTTCGTCATGTGCAAGGTTTGCACTGAGAGTGTTTATGGTGATATGGGGTAGGGGTGGGCGAGAAAAATATATTATCTTGATATTCAGTCTGACTTTCTCAAGAATGACCATCAAGAAATATTTTTGGAAACCATGAAAAGTATGTAAAAATGTGCTGGTAAATGTATTTATTTATATTGCTGTGTTGTCAAAAAGATAACTGCCTTGATTAAACTGCGGAAGTGCAGACATTTTTTAAGAGATCAAGTATATTAATTTTTATTTTTAGCAGCAGTTTTTGTTAATTTCTCAACTTTGTAGATTTACTCAGTATTGTAAATTTGTATATCAATTTTGTTATTATCTTGAATAGACTGCCTACCTCTAATATGGGTAAAGTTTAAAAATGGTTTTGTTGCTCTTTGGACCACATGTCCAAAGAGACGTCCCTGATGATATAGATGCTTGTATATTATTGCATTTAGTGGGTGAAATGTTACCTGGTGTTCCCTTAAGCAGGCTCTTTGGCATGGTGCTTATCCCATGCAAACTGCGATGTGATTTAAAAGAGATCCAACAAGGAACAGATGTCTAAATATTTAATATTATCTGGATGAAACAATGCCATCCGCAACAGTGAGAAAAAATGTTGTTAAATTGTTGATGCTGCTGATGCAACAGACAGGTAACTGGTGATAAGAGTAAGTGAGCTCCGTTAGAATGGGCCTCTGTGGACCCAGACCTGCAGGGCTTAACAAATAACAAATTACAAAACCAGCAGGAAAACACTTGATAATGACAAGAGGTTTTTGGAGTTTGTGTGTTTAATATAATTTTTTACGGAAAACAGCATCATGTTTGTGAATCGAGGACAAATACCAAATAAATATGCTCAAATAAAAACTTTTTTCCATATGACACAAGTGGGTCAAGTGAAGTGTGTTGCCCAAGGACACAATGAGGGCGTGCACTTGCGGGAGCCGGGATTCAAATCCCCAATCTTTTCGGTCATGAGTCATTGAGCTTAAGATTGTTGAAAATATTGTACTTACTGTTAAAATTATTGTTGATTTAAGTATTGAATAAACCTAAAAAAAATCAAAATTATCATACAAAAAAACCCTAAATTAAGTTAAGGCATTGTGACCCACCTAAAATATTTAAAGCATTGTGACCCACTGAAAATGGTTCCGCGACCCCCCAGTTGAGAACCACTGCCCTAAAGCACTTAAAATGCTGCTATATGACCTCTAAGAAGTTAAATTACTGATCAGTCATAACAGTTGGGCCAAATACCATGCAGAATTCATCAATTGACATTTTGAGCATTAACTCAAATCGTTTTTTGCAATACACAATGGAAGACAAACATATCCGTCCCTGTCTAACCTCTGCTATTTTGATAATTGATTGAGTTAAAACACTGGTGGTCCAAATCCTATTAGGATCATTTCACTGTGCAGCAGAGCATAGGGCAAAGAATATTCAGAGGCTATGTGTGGGCCTCAGGGAACACACATGCTCCTCTCATTTTACAGCTTTGTTTCATCATTTGTTTCCCATTCCTTCAAATTTGATATAACTGGAACAATTTTGGCCACATTTGGTAATTAAAAGAGCAACAATCAGTCTCCTTAATAATGAGCAATGCCCTGTAGAAATGAGTTGTTTTTCTATTGGCTACTCACATCTCCACTTTCTCCAGATGCTTTACTTTATTTCCATTACCGTGTTTTTCTGACTAAACAGCGCTCATTACTTACTTAGGCCAAGGTAAATCCATCGTTCGCAAAGCTCCAGTGAAATCCAATGGCTCTCAGATGATGTTTGGGAGGAGGCCAGGATAAATATTGCTGTCTGCTGTAAGCGATTACGCACAATCACTTCGAAACCATTAAATTTGCAAAATGGTCTCAAATGAATGGAAAGTAAAACAATGCTATAGGAAGCCAAGTGTTTGTGTACACTTTGTTTAACATACTGTGTCTAATAGTGAGCAGCTGTGAGGCGGGATCTCAATTTTGCTCAACTATCAAATACACATTTTTATGCAGTTGGCAAACTGGCATTTTGTTTAGAAAGTTTCAATCACAGACACATTTTCAGTTCAATTAATTTGATTTGGCAGGTCACACATTTGTGTTGTCTCGTTGGGCAAGGCCCGTGTATCAGGCCTTTCCATCAGGTCGGAAAGTAGGAAGTACATTTTCATACTAGTTTCTGAAATGCCAGTGCAGGGATTTGTTCAGGAAAGTCCCACTTACGGTTGTGCTCATAAGTTTACATACCATTTTAATCTTTTGGCCATTTTTCAGAGAAAGAACTGATTTTACTCTTTATTTTTGTTAATTTTTAATTTTGCAACACAGAACAAAAATCACGAAATTGATCAGTGTGCCCCCACACTGGTCAACACAACACAACAAAATTACACAGAAATCAAATGGGCACTATGTTAGGTAGATCTAGAGCAGTTTGATAGGACCACAGACAGGCAAATCACTTCATGAATAGACACATCAGACGTGCCCAAGAAGCACTCCTCCATTCAGCTTCAGCCGACAACAGTTAAACAAAAGGAGTTGCTTAAAAGGGTTAAACCTGACCTTTGTCCTAGTATTGGAATGGAATTTGTTTCTTCTTCCTTTAAACTTAAACATTGTGGAAATAATACAGTTCATCCAAACATAAAGCGCTCATTGTCGAAATCATGGTTTGTAGGGATTTGACTCTTTTGATACCATAATGATACAGAAACTACCCAAATGTTTACATGACCAGGATCATTGTTCAGGAGCAAAGCAAAACTCACTTCAGCTGAAATACTGGACTCTCTGTTTGTTTCAAGATGCACAATATGTAAACTTTTGATCAACTTATGAACATACTGTAGTTTCTATTTGAAAAGGTTAAACAAACAGTTTTTTTGACAATAAATGACGAAACTATGAGTGAAATAAAGGTTTTTGTGTTCATTCCTATTCTATGAAATGCATAAGTTTAAACTTTAGAGCACAACTGTAGATTTCAACAGTGCATAGATTTCACAGTAATCAGTGGCTGTGTTTTGTAAACTGAATGTCTGATCCTCAAGCCTTAGGTCAAATCTGGCCTGCTCAAAAAGTTGAATAACCCTGGATTATGGGCTAAAACAATTAATCGCGCAATGACATGCAGGAATTCAAAATCATGGTTCTTTACGCTGCCGACAAAGAGTCAACCTCGGTGAACTGGGCAGCTCAAAGCTTCATGAATGAAGTAAAATCCTCCACAGGTATCTTTTTGACAAGAGAATGTTATGACACCGGTAAAGGCTTCCGAAAACTTTGCATGATGTCCCCTTTAAGCCACTTGTCATTCACTTGCTCCCCCTCCCGTGCCCTTGGTGGAGGATGGCGAGCTGATTCCCCATTGACTTTGGCTGTGGAAGAGCAGCAAAGGAGCGTCCCACTGAAGGAGGGTCAGACGGGCTTGAATACTGATCAGCACTCTCCTGCTGAGCCTGTGTGTCCTTGGAGAGCGGGGAGAGGGGAGGCCGGAACTTTTAACTGTCCCCAACTGTCGATGGGAGAGCTTTTCTAAAGGATATTAGATAGGTCAGTTGTATTCATTATTATAACAAAGCTTTTATTCCAGGAGCCTATTCAATTGCAAATTCTACTGGGACATTTTTAAAAGCATGGAATGTTTCTGGGCTAATCATTTTCATTGGGTGGCAACAGTCTGAAGGGTGCGTCTCATTTCTGTTCACTTGCTTTTTCAAAGAGTCAACTTTCTGATTCTTCGGCTGTAAATCCCACCCACAATAAGAAATAACTTCTCATCTATGGCTCCTTCGCATGTACCTGTATAGGGCTCTTGGCTGCTGTTTGGACCCTCTTTTTACATGTCAAAATGCAGACCAGGACAGATTTGAAACCAGGAAGTGCTCCAAACATCTCTTGACTTGTTTGTTTCGGATCTTTTACTATGAAGCATCCATGTTGCTAAAAGCTGCTTTGCTTGTATAGTGCAACAGAGAACTAACCCAAGCGTAATAGGATCTTTAAAACATGCATTATATCAAATTTTGGGTAACCTCCTGGGGTCCGTCTTGGGGCCACCTATCTTTCCCCTAAGGGTGGAATATTATGCAAAATCTGTTCAATAGAACAATTTTACCATGTTATTCTGTTGTTCCTTCATCAAAAACATACTTGCATTTGAAGGTCTTCAGCTATCCTTCCGGTCAAGCTCCTCCTCTAGTTTTTGTCAAATTATTGTTCCGTAATGAAAGTGCATAAACACCAAAATACTTAAGTCTTAAACACATGAATCATGTGTTTAATGATTCATGTGTTTAAGACTTAAGAAGAAGAAGAAAATTAATAAACCCCTTAAAATCAAGGCTTTTAGAGAAAATGAAGAATTTATTTAGAATGTAGTTTTGCTTTTTTGTTTCTCTCACAAGTGACCAGGAAGTGCTCTCTTTCCGTCCATCTACTGCTTCGTAGAACAGGTTAGTCCTCTTTATCAGAGCATTGAGAGGCAAAGTACCTCTTTCTCATAGTAGCCCTGATGTCCGAGAGTAGCTGCATCCACGGGGCTGGAGGTTTTAATATGGAGTGAGAAGGGGAGAGAAAAGGTCCAAGGTCTAGAGCATTTGCAGCTAAATTTAAGGGGAGACACTTTTTTTGTTTTGGGCTATTTTTACGGTTTAAATGTCTTATTTTGTAATGACAACATATAATCACAGAAAACTTTTAACTTTTTTGTCATTTATATCAGATGGGCAGCAAAACAATCAAACTGATATCTCCAAATGTATTTCTTTTTCCTTCTTCACCTGCAGCGTCTGGCGTTGAGATAGTGGTTCAAACGTTTGGTGGAAATGCACAAATTAAATGAAATCACTATCACATCCTATACATTTTCTTGTTTGCATGTATTTAAATTCTGTGGCCATTCCGTCCAATTGCATATGATTGGTGCCTGCCTGCATCTCAATAAGCCTTCTGCAGCGCACATTGCCCTGATAAGCCTTGTTATTTACCCAATTTGACAAAAAAAAGAAAGGTGTCCTTCAGGCAAAATCCTGATAGGAACATTTCAGAGTGCGATTAGCGCGGCCAAATTATCTCTGTCCACATTATTATCGGAGTAATTACAAAAGTGGGATAACATTATGTTTACACAGACGTGCGCTGCTTGTATTTCTGAATTTGCCTCTGCATAATTCATTATCTACACACGGAAAACACTGATTGGAGGTTTAAATTCCCATGGGAACAATGCAATTATGAGTTGCCTATAATTGCAACAAACTATTTAGCAATATTGAAATGTCATGGTATGGTTGGAATTATCAGTGTTTGCCTACATACATTTCAAGATATTTGGTAAGGTTATAATGAAGCTCACCTAATACGACCTAGAAATGGCTGACAATCTGATTTATACCAGGTCTAAAATAGGACTAACCAAAATGACAGAAAAGTCTCTCAATCCAAGGGCAGCATATAGGGCAGCATAAGATGTATATAGACTGCCAGTCAAAAGTTTGAACACCCTTTTTCATGTATTGGTCATTCTTTATTTGCAAGACTATTAATGTGGATTCTCACTGATGGCATTAAACTATGAATATGCACATATGGAGTTATATGAAGTATTTAAACACTTCACGATGTAGTCACCAGAAATGCTTTTCACTTGACTAGGCCTTTTTCAATATTTCCAGAGTGTTGTTCTTTTCGTGGCCAAGAGTACTTTAAATCTATTCTACTCTTATCTGGGCATCCGGTATGAATTTACCGCTACAGATACGCTTAGTATGCCATGCTGTGGTTGCACCAAAACCAGGTGCTGTGGCGTATTAAGTTGGTGGAATAACGTGTGCAGGTGCAAGGTGAGTTCTGAAGTGCAATGAAAGCCAAAATGCTCAGATAGTCCAGTCGGATATGCCAATCCATTTATTTTACAGAAAAATGATAATGATGAACTTACAATTTTGTGAGGTTTTATGGTATACGAGCATGAGCACGTTAAAAACCCTTTGTCCCTGTAGCACCACACCTGACTGGTGATTAGCGCAACGTTTAAACCCTTCAGAGCCACTCCCAGAGCCCTCTCCTCAGCCAATTGGCTCCAACACCAGGGTTTTTACCCCGTGAGCTCCTTTTATGTAACACAATTGACAGAGCTACTTATGCTTCAAAGACTAAAATGAACGATGAGCCTTAGGTGGAGTTCAGCTGCAGACAAGACGGCAATTTAACACAATTATAGAAAATTATTTGAGTTTCCTCTATTCACCTTATTCTTCCCCGCCCACTTTTGTTGTTAAAATTCCCTGTTTTTATTTGCAATGTAAGAGAGTGATGAAAATAAAATGGGAATGAACAAAAAACTCACAAAAATCCTTAAAGGAAATAAGTTTGTGTGGCTCAGGTTTAGTTTCAGTGGAAGGACGACATAAGAAAAGATTCAGAGATACAGTATAATCACTTACTTTTGTCACTCTAATTGGCTAATTGTTTGTGAAGAACTTTGAAGGACCAAAGCGGATATATATTTACACAGCAGTTTGTTACATGTTTCACCAAAAACTGAAATCAAAGCCAATATCAGCTCAAGTCAGACCTTCAGGTTGACCATGAACACAAAATGGCGGCCCCCAGGCA
>OMNZ01110081.1:0-14411 GCA_900303255.1 Lesueurigobius sanzi
CACATCACCTCTGTCCTCCAAAAACATCAATGGCTCCCCATACAACAACGCATCCACTACAAAGTTCTGCTCAACACCTACAAAGCCCTCCATAACCTGGCCCCTTCATACCTCACAGATCTCCTGCAGCACCACCGCCCCATCCGGCGCCTCCACTCTGCAGACTCCAACCTCCTCACACCCATCACTAAATCCAAGCACCGGACCTTGGGGGACCGAGCCTTTGCCATAGCTGCCCCCACTCTCTGGAACTCATTCCCCATAAACGTCAGAAACTCGGACTCATTCCTCACTTTCAAAAACCTGCTTAAAACCCACCTGTTCAACAAGGCATACAATCCATAACGTCTCTTATTTTACCCCCTGGCCCTTTTGTTTGTCATTTATTTTGTTCCCGTCTGTAAAGCGTCTTTGTGTCCTCTAAAAGCGCTATATAAGTTGCATGTATTATTATATATTATTATATATTATTTATTATTATTTGTGTGTTCTTTGACATCCGCGCAGTGATATTACAACATGGACGTCGAAGAGCTCCTAAGGTGTTATTACGCCTTACAATATAGTGCCCCTTTTTATCCGCTTGGAAAATCAACATGTTTAATTTTGTGTAACTATACTTGGATCGCGTCTACTCACATAACCGTATTTAAGGGAAAATGTAGAACAGCTTGGTCACTTCTAACTTCACCCCTGTTTAGCTCCATAGGAATATGCTGGGCAAGGCTAAATGCTAACAACATCTTAGGTCTTTTTGCGTGGCTGAGGACCGGGGGCGTACCACCAAATTTTGGGCCCTGGGTATACTATCTTGATGGGCCCCCTGACACATATAGGCCTATTTATAAACAGACTTCGGAGTGCCCCTCCCCTGCCTTGGGCCCTGGGTCCCCCGGTGTGACGCCCATGCTGAGGGCATGCACAAAGTCCTGACAGGTACGCATCAACTCGTCTAAATCTCAGGTGTAAGAACATATCTCAGTGTGGAAAAAAAGAGGGCCTATTCCTTTAACCTATCGCCCGTCCCTAGTCATAAGTATTGATTACTGCCTTATTTAAGGAAAGTGTTTCAGGATCTGTATTTTGGCATTTTTTCTTCAACTTATAACCTTAAACTTAAGTAATGTAGGGAACATTAAAAAATATACTAGTTATAGTTATTTGTAACTTCTCCCCAAAAGTAATTGCGTGGGTAATTCTGTTACAGTATGATAAAATTAGCTAGTTCCTGGAAAAAAGTAATGACTGAATTGCTATTCTTTGTATTAGTTCGCAAAATCCAGTTTTACTCAATTCAAGTTTATTTAAATATTACTGTTGACCAAAGTGCTTTCCAAAAACGATGATTGAAAGCAATAGAATGGGCATGGAGTTAGAGTCTTAACACTTTAGTCACACAATACATTTTTAGGTTTTCCTTTTTTGTGTTTTTCAAAACTAAATCAGCGTTCATGCCAATTTGAAAGGCATGTCTACTGTATGTGCAACTGATTCGCTCATCTGCAGTTAGCTCTCGGAAGCGCTGTCCCAGAATTTCAACTTATCCGCTTCTAAAGCCGTCTACCCTATTTTCTCTTTCCCCCCAGTGACCTCTCGGAACATCGCCACGCCCACGGGGGACCGGCCGACTGAATGCAATCAGAGCTGCAGACGCAAAATCCAGTTCGAGGCCAAGATGATTTCCCCCCTTCATGCTCGGCTAAAGAAAGCTCTCCTCGGAAACAGTACGGAAAGGGGCAAGTGTGAAGTCTTCCAAACCAGTGAGAGTGTAAGGCTCGTGGGGGGGACAGCGGGGGAAGTGTGTTCCCCGGAGAGACGGGCACTGACAGAAGTATCCAGTGAAGAGGAGGAGAGGGGGCATGAGTGCTATGTGGCTAAAAGGAGATAACGTTTCAACCCAGCAGAAAGAGAATTACTGCAATGTGAAGAAATACTGTATACTGTATACTGGCCTATTAGGCTTGTCTGAGTGGAAATCCAGAGGCAACAGTACATAGAATAAACATGGATATAACCACTACAGATTAGGAGAAAAACATAGATTTCACTATGTCAGAAATTGAGACAGCTGGATCTTTATGTAAAAATAAGTCTCCATGAAGTCTCTGCAACTGAATTGAGACCTCTCCAAGACCTCTCCAAGACCTCCAGTCTCCAACAAGCCTCCCGCTACTCGCTGGAGACCTGAGAGACTCAAGTCTGCACCAGGTTGCGAACTAGTCTCCAGGCCGGTGAGATAGGACTTTAACCGATACCAGTATTTTAACCATACTTGGTTTACAATACCGGAACCTGAACAATCCTTTTTTTCAAATACCTACTGTATACTACATTATTTCCATAAAAGACTGTTTCTTTTCCATTTTTATCATACATTTGAGCTGAAACAACTAAAGCTGGACACACTAGAGGATTTTTAGCCAGATTTTTAGTCTTAGAAGGTGTGGCTCAATAAAAACTTTCTCTCATGGCATGATCTGTGGTGGGACTCCTTGTGTGTGTGTGTGTGTGTGTGTGTGTGTGTGTGTGTGTGTGTGTGTGTGTGTGTGTGTATGTGTGTCCTCAGGTCTGTCCTTAAGTGTGTGTTGTCTTTGCACAGATCTTTAGTCTCAAAAGATTAAAAATTCTCTAGTGTGTGGCCACCTTAACACACTTTCTTTAGTGGTGTCTCAAGACCTGTCAGGCATCACAATTTTTCAGTACTTTTTTTTTTTCTAATATATTAATAATTTATTCTTTGAGCCCATATTATTATTTTACATATTATTCTACTTTGAGAAAAGTGAGTCATAAAATCCAGTAACATAAGTTCAAACCTTTACTTCAGCATTCTACCTCAGGCTTCCAGTTTGGTGAAAGATCAGCATGTCATGGGCAAAAATCAAATCAAGATTCTCCAGGAATGTGTAAAAAGCAGAAAGGTGAAATGGATCTAACCTAAAGCCAAAAGTGTGTGCACTGTATGTGGTATTCTATCCCCTGGTGCAATCGCTTCAAGGCTAAAATGTCAATTACTTGATGAAAGCGCAGACAGGAAGAGCCCGTGGGGCGGGTGGGGGAGTGCGTAATGGAGGAGAGGGGCTGCCCACAAACTGCACACTCAGGTGAAACGCGTTGGAAGGTGGAAGCCATGTTGCCGGCGCCTCGAGGCTTGGCCCAGTGCAAGATGTTGCTCTAATAACTCTCCACATCAGCAGCTGCGTGGAGAGAAGTGGCCTGGAGTGCAGATACCCCTATACCCCTCAGTACCCCCCCCCCCCCCTCCGAGGCCCACGGAGCACTTTGTATATCAGTGTTTGAGGAAATCAAAGGGAGGAGGGTTCGAGGCACGTGAGGATGCTGTGTTGGCATGAACGCAGTGTCTATAGTGTTTCTGCTGTGTGTGGAAACTGGTGACCCCAATGATACAGAGATTTGTCCACAAAGGTAGTTATCACATCACATCACAGCTGTAGCAGGCAGCGAACATTACACTTTGAAGAGTAGGCATGGATTTTGCGGTCGAGGCATATTTGGTTATGGATAGGTTAGTCCCAGGCACATGCAGTTATTAATTTACATATATTAGTTATTTATGTTTTATTTTGTAATATCATATCATGTTATGGCACATTAATTACAGTTCGTTCAGGCTTGAGACCACAACAAGTATGTCCTGGTTAGTGATGGGATTTATCAATCTTAATGGGAGTCGAATCTTTGGGATCAGGGGTGTCCAAAGTGCGGCCCACAGACTCATTTTGGTTGGCCCTCAGGGTTCTTGCTGAGTTGACACACATCCCCAGAACCAGAGACCATAATTTTTTACTGCAAGTTAAACAATTCTAGGCAAATGTACCTCAATATGTCACATTTTAGTGTGAAACAGAGCTGCTTTCAGCTTCCAAGCCTAAATGGAAGTGCTTCCATCATGGTTAAAATCTCTGGTAAATGTACCAAACTGACTGTTTCACTGCATGACCGCTGTCTCTGGTCTGCCATATACACTATTATGCAGCCCCTGATTACAAAAAGTTTGGACACCACTGATTAAAAATAATCGGTTCAAAAGAAAGGGTTGTACAGTTGTGACCAAAAGCTTATGCATTTCATAGAATATGAATGATAACTCAAAAACTTTCATTTCACTCATGGTTAGTGGTTGTGTGAAGCCACTTATTAAATTAAAACCTGTCCTGTATTTCAGCTGAAGTGAGTTTTTCTTTGCTCCTGAACAATTTTCCTGCCAGTTGGTAAAGGTCATGTAAATGTTAGATCAGGGACATTTGAGTAGTTTCTGTTTCATTATGATTTCAAAAGAATAAACTCAGTTCTTTGACAATAAATGGCTTTGCACAACCACTAACCATGAGTGGGGAAAAATGTTTTTGTGTCAAAGATTAAAAGGGCATGTAAACTTAAACAGGCGGTCCACACCTGTATATATTTTTATATTTATATATATATATTTTTATTTTTACACAATAAAAGCCCAATTAATGAGAAGAGGCTAGCTGTCTCACCAAGTCATTTTTATACAAAAAACCTTTCACTTGCTGTTTGTGCTCTGTGTGCAGTTAGTTCTAGTCTAGTTTTGGATCAATTTAATTTGAAAGTTGTATTAAAAAACAGCTCTTTTCAAAAATTAGATCCAGTTCAAATTGTTCATGACAAAGTCGTTTTTATCTTGTTTTTATATTACCTGTATTTACGTTTTATTATATTGTGTATATTGTTACTGCACCTGTACAGCACTATGGTCAACTCAGGTTGTTTTAAATGTGCTTTATAAATAAAATTGACATTGACATTGACACTATCTTGATGTCCCACTTAATGAGCTACCCATTTTTCCAATTCAATCCAATTTCTCCAAAATGTTATTAATTTTAAATTTTGTCCTCCCTCTTGCACAAAACACATCTTTATTTAGGTTATTTAGGACAAACTGTCTCATGTCAGAGGCGATATACCCGTATACATCTATTTTATGTTGAAACGCTCCCCTCTGCCTTTCCCCAGGACATGTGCCTGTGCATCGACTTGTCTATATTTGTATTCATTACTGGTGCCTGCTCTGTCACATTATTGCCAACTTGTTTTCAGGGTTTCTTATCAGACGCTCGCCCCAAACCTGCTGTCCCCTCTAACTGCACCAAACGACTCGGGATATAATTATAGATAGGCCTTAATGACATAAATAGCTGACAAACTCTCTGGAGGAGCTGGGCTATTTTAATAGTCAATCTGTAATTACCTCGACATGTCACCTTGATTTTTAAGGTGTTTATCTGTGAAAAAACACCCACAGGCTTCGAGGCTGAGAGGAGTTTTGTACTGATGATGAAATGGCAATGCAAACCATAGGGACTTGTCACGCAAAACAGAGAGCATAGTGACAACAACTTTAAAGGTGCATTGAGGAACTTTTTTATGTGAAAAAACAAACAAACAAGAACTTGATTATTAGTGTGTATTTCACCTTTTAGTGAGAAACTGGCTGTATGGGTGATTAGCATGACTCCTTTACTTCTCATATCAGCCTTTATGATGCTCCAGGCAGTGTTGGGAGAGTTCATTTTCTACATGAACTAGTTCAAAGTTCAGTTCACAAATTTAAACTAGTTTGTTCATCGTTCATAATTGTTAACCCTTTAACCGCCAAAGTTGTCAAAATGCACCCAGTGTTATTTTGTTTGCGTTACTTTGGCGCCTGCCATTAGGTCAAGAGCGATCTGAACAAACAACACATTATTTAAAAAAAAATAACAATGGATATCAGAAATAAAGTGGGTGAACGTTTAGGTCTAATTTGGAGATGTGAGAGGAACTGGTAAAACATTTATCTGTTGTTCTCTATGGCTAAAATACATTTGGCGGTTAAAGGGTTAATAGTTTGTTAGATCCAAAAATGAACTACTTTTTTGTGGTGCTGCGAGCTATAGTTTTTCATCATTGCCAAAACCCACAGAGAACCACAGTGTTCTGCCTTTTAAAGTGTGTTTTCTGTTAGTTTTATTAGGGGTTTTATTTTGAAACTACCACTTTTATTTTGACAGGGTTCATCTGTACTCTGTAGTTGAAGTGTAGAACGTTTCGATCTTAGTCCCTGTTTGGACTAAGATCGAAACGTCCTACACTTGAACTACAGAGTACAGATGAAGACTGAAGAATCTTTGCCTATGATAAATTAATATTGTTTTATCTACACAGTCCAGTTGAAGGGCGGAGGCATTAACTCATTTATTGGAATATGTATCTCCTAAATGTAATTGAGGGGGCCCCATGACATAATTCCGCTTTGAGCCCTGTGAATGCTTGGGCCGGCCCTTCTCGTGATAGTCTAAATATAAAAAAATATAAAAGAATGCGTCTGTGCCTGAATTTTAATGTAAAGTAAGCCCCTCCCTTTGGTGCTGTTGGCAACAAACCCCAATCTTGCAGGATTGACCAATGAGACGAGCTTGTACTGAGACCGAGGAGGGGCTTTCTGGCCCAATCAGGAGGGGATATGGGTAGGTTATTTACTTTGAAAATGTCTCTCTCATCATTTTTCAAACTTGCAGACTATCATCTAGCAGCGCCAAAAAAACAAACAACATAGTCAATGAAATATTAATAGATCCTACAGTTTTGAAATGCGTGGCAAGTTACACTACTCCAATGGGAAACAAGAGCACATTTCCAGCAACCACAGATGTGCAAAGTGCTTCACATAGGTGTAAATAATTATCATTAGCAGTCCAAAATACAAAATGTAAATCGTATAAAAGCTAGAAAAGGAGTAATTGATGTGAATACAAAAGCAAAAGAAGAGGCAGCACACATAAATAAGTTTTGAGGGAGAGTTTAAAAGTTTGAGCCAATCAGACACCGAGGGGCAAACTGTTTCAAAGAAGAGTCTGGAAGAGTCTCTTGCTTAAAAGATTAAATGGCAGAATCCATTGGTGTTAAGAGCTCAAATAACAGCTTGGACCGCCTCCTGGTTTTGGGGGAACAAACTTACTAGTTACTGGGTTGGAAGCGCTGAGTGGAAGCTAAAGTAGTTCAAACAAAGTTAATTGTCACAGAGAAAACACGAGGAAGAGTTGAAGTGGATAGGTATTGGCAATGAATTCTCTCGATGTGCAACAAAGCAGAGAGTGGTCCAGCACATTTGTTTTTGTCCATACCGACCTCTGAGACGACTCCTGTTGTGATATTGGGCGTTACAAAAATAAATTGATTGATTGATTGATAGACCCCAATAATGGCTCTGCGCTTTCAGACATACGTGCAAAATATTCCAAAGTTGCAAATTAGTGACAGCTGATGTGGAATTATCCATTTCTGTTGTTATTGGCTACACCACATGGAGGAAAAAGGCCTTTTTACATGCAAATGTGTGTTTTTTTCAGGGGGAAATTAGAACCATTGCAACCTCATCTTATACAGAATGTATTATTATTTCACCTTCACTGTCATCCCTAAGCTCTACCAACCTCAGGCAAGAGGTTATGGTTTTATTTTGTTGATATATTAGATACAAAGATTTTTCAGTGAAGATATGTATGTTTTTTCAATAAACTAGTTAATAGAGAAAAATGTGTAAAAAAAACATCACATTGTGCCTTCTTTTTTGGCGTTCAAATCCCAATAAATCAGAAATGAAATACTCTAAATCTCTCTGAACAAACCATCAACATATAAGACTGGACTGTAGGTGCTACTAAAGTGGAGATTTTGTTTTGCGTGTGTGTCGTCAATGTTTTTCTCCGCTGTTTTTTCTCAGAAACGATATTATCATACATGGATTACAGTGTCTTGTTGGTCACTTTCCGCTCGCCACATGGATATCAAATAATGTCAATATTTGTGAATGGATATGTGTGCGGGAAACATGATTGAGAACGGCAACGGTGTAGTGACTTCCAGGTGAAGTTACGATGCATGGCTCGGCAAAGCATCATAAAATAACCCTTTGCAAACAGTGACTTTGGTCTTTTTTTCTAGTCTGACATTAAAACTAAGATGTTAAGGCACAAAACTAGGCAGGAATGTCAAAATTGACCACTGCAATCGATGTTTTCACCTGTCCTGTTTTTGGGCATAAATGATCATCTAGTATGTTGCTTTAGGTGCTACATGCTGTATTTACTATAGAGTGAGAGACTTTCAGGAGAGGTCAAACTGCTGATCTTCCCGTTTTTATAATGGAAAACCCAACCCCTTAGAGGTTTGAGCAACACAATCCCACATTAGACACGTTGGTACTACAGTATAGAGATTAGATCCGAGACTTCTTTCAGGCCACAGTTCTCAGTCTCTTTGTCCACAGAGCTGTTTCCATACAGTCTTTATGAATGCAGACAGCAGCACACGGTGATTCATTCAGTGCACTCTGGCCCTGTCTGTCTGATCATTGTGATTAAGTACACTGCATATGGAGGAGCAAAGCCAAACCCCTAGCACAGCAAAGGAAAAAATAAGCACCAAGATGAGAGAGATTTTGAAAGTTCGAGAATTACTTGAAGCAGAATTGTTTTGGAACTTTTGGACACAATCATGGTAATATAGGGATACCCGGACTGCTCGTGTCATACTAAAGGGATCCATTTTATTGGGTTTTGATCGGAGCTGTCACTGGTGAAGGGAAGTGAAAATGACAAATGACACTATTTTCTATCCAATGGAGACAATTATCACACCTTTGCTGAAACACAGCTGGATCTGCGCTCAGAGAGACAAGACAGGCTAGAGTGATGCCCTGTTCAGGGTAACGGCTTTTCGGACGCTCGAAACGCCAGATTCGGATGCTTGTTTATTTTGAAGAGAGACTCTGGTGACAATTGTCAAGAAGCCCCATGATGCGCATCGGGTTGGGAGGGCCTCTCTGTTGCTGATGGTTTATAACTAATGGCATATACAGTATATCGTATAGCCCACCTCTTCTATATGGTTGTACCTCGCTGCCTGCACCTCCTCGGCCTCTGCCCTGTTTTCCTCATTATATAGACGTACAGTTTTCCTCCACTGAGAGGGGAGTGCCGGCGGCAGCATGTAGAGTAGGGCTGTGCTCAATATATCATATCATCAATAAATATCGTTACAGAGCATTTGACACGTATCGAGGCACCTGTATCGTGATCAGTGTTACTGAGTAACGGATGACTAAGTAATCCACTACTGTAATTAGATTACTTTTTTAGTAACAAAGTAATGTAACGGGATTAAAACTGGTAATTAGATTGCAATTACTTCATCAAGTAATGATTCAATTACTTTTTTGTAATATTCTGAGCTGAAAACATTAATTTGCAGATTAAGGCCTGCGCAAAAGTCGAACCCAGCTGCTGAAATATACAGTTTTTGATTTAATTTTGTGCTAAGCACAAAGCTACACTTAATAAAGTTTATTCCTAAGCTCTGAGCAGCTTCTGGTTGATCCTTAAAAACAAACAAAGTAACTAGTAATTAGCAATCAGATTACTTAAAACAATAAAGTAATCAAAGAAGTAATGAGATTACTTTTAGAAAGAGTAATCAGTAGTTGGATTACTTTTATTGAGTAATCCCAACAATGATCGTGATACACCAATTATTAAAGAAAATGAATTAAATCTGCTTGTTTTACCCCATGGTTTATTCATAACACACTCACTAACTACTGCAATTGCAGGTTTCAGTTGCTGAACATATTTAGCATAATAAAAACTACTATTTATTGTACCACTGAGATCATTTGTCTTCAGTTTCTTTGGAATATGAATTGTGCTATGGGGTACACCTGTATCGGGATACGTATCGTGAAGTTGTTGGCAATGCCCAGCCCTAATGTAGAGACAGCGGACCAGCTGCTAATCACATGGCAGTTTTTAACCCACATTGGGCTAAAATGTCAGTATGATTCATGTGAGAGCATAGACAGGATGTACAGGATGAACACCCCATGACACTTACCTTCACTTTACCTGTTTGTATTAAAAACATATTGATATCATTACTCCAGTCCAATTGAAAGATAAATACTGTATAATACTGATGAAGAAAATTTAAACAAGGAAGATGAGGCACTCTGAATACGCAAGAATACATTTATTGACAGCGACATCAATGCGTTTCGACTAGTTGGAGTCTTCATCAGGGAAAGTAACACATCGCAGGTGTGAGGTCGTCATGTGACAATAATCACATGACGTACCAGTCAATACATTTACTGCCATACAAATGTTGTCTATTGTTGACATTTTATGGAAGAGAATGCATGAGAGAATAATACACTGAGATTTATTAAAAACCACAAAATCCATACGGAACATGTGATGAGATCTTGACTTTTTTTTCTCTCCAGCTAATTATTGAGTGAACTTGGTGCTAGTTCTTCATAATCCCCCCGACATAATGAGCCAATCTATCCCGTCGTTTGAGTCCCCTCCACAGCTCAGAGCGAGCAGAGACGGTATCAATGGGAGACAATGAGAAAGAGTTGGTTTGTGAATAGTGATAAATTGTGATGTTCATTGTCTATATAGATTCTTTGTGTAAGCGCTCATTTGTACTGAAGTATTCCATCAAGGTTTTCAAACTGTCAGAAAGAGAAGAACATTTTTACAAACGTTGAATGAAAGTTTTTATCCCCATGTTGCCTGCATTATTGCTACTGTAAATCGAAATGAGGGAATAAAGAATGACTCCTTGTAAGTGTATGCACCTTGTCACTGTGTGGCATGTACTCCGTGGATATGTTTTGTTGGAAGTTCTCAGTGGTCAGTACATTTAGTGGTTTAGAATATGGATGTGAAATATTATGTGGGAGAAGTTTATTTAACATCGGTGCAAGATCCGGAGACATGAACTCGGGTCAAGCTCTGCCTGCTATGCTACAGGTGTGACAATATAGATTTTTTGATGTATTGCGATATTTTGTCACATGATACGATATTGATAATTTTATGCATACTTTTAATGACATCATGCATATTCATTAACATCATGAATATTAATTAGGCTGCTGAGGTAATGAGGTGCTCCTCTGCTTTCACAGGAGAGGCCAGTAATGGTCAATAATACAGTCAGGACAGTAGGGGGCAGCACTACCATTTTAAGAACTTGGACCAAACACTGTCACACAAATAGATATGTTTTGGTGAGTGTTTATAATTATAAATAAGATTCATTTGTGGTTAATTTCTACATTTTGGAACCAGGTAGGTTATTTAAATGTAAATGAAGTGATCTGTCACTATTTAAGAAAAAAATATATAACAATGCATATGCAAACAAAGATAAATCATAAACATATATGGAGTGTGTAGTTGTTTATTGAGTAAAAGATAAAACATTGCTCATGTTTCTTTAAAAATAGGGATATACAGTATCGTGTATGTTATTATGTCCAATATATAATAACCTCACAAATCGCAAGGTTATCGTTATCGTGAGCCATGTATCGCGTATCGTATTGAATTGTAAAGTACCCATAGTTCCCACCCCAAATCTACGCCAGTGGTACAGTATAGCATCAGGACCCACCATAACAATAAGGTGACAAGAGGCGGCTCAAATACAATGGAAATTTGTTATATACTGTACATATTGGAAACAATTCTCTATTTTCTCTTAGAATAAAGTTGATTTAAGCATTAAATTGGCCTCAGCAACAGTCATTTCACAGACTTACAGGGGTTTTGTTTGTTTTTCAATACATAAATATTGAAAAAATGCTGCCTGGAATAGTCTGGCGACCCACTGAACATGGTTCGGCAGCCCACTTTTGCTGAGAAACACTGATCTACGCCACTGTTGTAAATGTAATTTAGATCATGTGTCATCAAAAAGATAATTGACTTGAATAAACTTTTTTGAGAGAATAGACATCAAATAAATTTCATTTTATTTTTTTATCAGCAGTTTTTGCTGCTTTTTGTTCATTTCTTGACTTTGAAGATAAATTTGTAAATCTTCCAAACACAAATGTGAGATTATCTTGTACCTCTACACTTTTTAACCAATTCATATCAGGCTTGGTCTCGCTTTACATCCAGGTGGGCCTCATTTAGCCCCTGGGCCATAGTTTGCCCACATCTGCTCTACTCACTTTATTCAGGAACTTGCAATGGGGGCGGCCATCTTGTGTTCATCGTGAAACTGCAGGCCTGACTTGAGCTGATATTGTTCCTTACAGACAATTGGCCAATTAGAGTGAGAATAAAAAGTAAGTGATGAAAGTTTTTTCATGTCGTCATTCCACTGAAACTAAACGTGAGCCTTTTTCGCAAGTTTTTTTTTGCTCATTTCCATTTCATTTTTTAAGCTCTCTTACATTGTAGGCAAAATTTCTTCAGTCTTCATCTGTACTCTGTAGTTGAAGTGTAGGACGTTTCGATCTTAGTCCAAAGATCGTCATCAGCTACTAAAGACTTGAGCACGCTGTGGGTCTCTTAAGAGTAAACCAGAAGGAGGAGTTAACCTCTAAGTCCCTCCTCTCTTGGTGCTAAAAGTGGGAGAACATCTTTGCCTATTCATACTTAATATGGCTCGTTATCTCTCTATTGTATCACCCTGGACTAACTTCTAAGTCTATTGACACCAATGGAAATTCTAACTCAGGAAGTGCTAAGACAAAGAGGAAATGCCTAGACAACAAAAGTGGGTGGGGCTTAATAAGGTGAATAGTGTTCTTTCTGTATGTATGATCAAAACGGAAACAAAGGCCCGTGACTGAAAATGCTTCCCCATGCAGCGCACCATTCGAGAACACTGTCCTGAGTCTATCATTTACCTTCAACAAATTTGGTTATTGTGTAAAATGATCCTCGTCATCGCTGTATGCAATCTCTATCTGCTATCTGTCGACCATGATTTCCCGCTCACACTTTCAAAATGGCACAAGTTTATTTATTGTTTTAAAGAAATGAACAGTTCACTCTCATCAATCATGAATCCAACTTCTAATCGAACTCGCAGAAATCAACACCAAACTTTAAAATGAAGGAAGGCCACATTCGTCATGTTGGAAATTGACTTTGGAAATGAAAACTAATTTACCAAGCAAACTGGTGTAATTATATCAACAACACAAATGAACTTTTTTTCCCCATACTGGAGCTGAAATGTATCCCTGTAATATCTCTCAGATGTATTTTCTGTCTGTCTTGTTAAACGCCTTCCCCCCGCGCAGCCTGGAGAGATGATTTGCCTTTGCTCTGTGGGCATTTCAAAGCAAAAGCTCAAAGTGCTGCAGATAATTGCCCATAATAGATTTTCTCTCTATGATCAAATAAAACCTTCATTTCCAAAGCCTGGGAACAAAACCAATAACAGCGCATTCATATTTTAAAAGACGTAAAATTTAATACCGTCAGCCCTCGTGGAAACATTCGCATAAAGGGGCAAACTCGGGAGCGGCTCACGGCAACAGAACATGCTACACTATTTTATTATTACTTTTCTCCTCCTAACACAGTGTTTATGGCTCTTTTGCCCCTGCGGTAACCTTGACTCCGCTCTCCGCCCCCTCAGTGTGTCAGACGAGTCCCATATGGTGGTCCAGGGGCGGGAGAGAGCAAAAAAGTCAAGACTGAATTTATGTAGCATGACACAGAGTACATGAAGTAGGTGGTGAACCCGTCTGGCAATGGAATTTGTGCTGTGTTTTGGTTTTTGTTTAAATTGGATGATTGGAGTCGAAATGTGAAGAATAGCAGAATGGACATGTCATATCTTTTGCATACACACTGCCTGGCCAAAAAACAAGTCACCACAAAAAAATGCCACCTTTAGCTTTGCTCCCAGCACCATTTGCTAAGGATACTGTGGTGGACAATCCATGTGTGAAAATGACCATTCACACTCCTGAACCACTCTTTCACCATATGAGCCCGATCCATCAGAGAAGAAGAAATCCACTGATGGAATAACTCATAAATAATAATTCAGGATGTTCATGTTTCAGCTGATCTCATTCTTTGGGCGTATAGTGTTGCTGAATCTAAAACTGACAAACTGCATCAACCCCAGTTCTATTTGCTTAGTTAAATCCGGGTGGTGACTTTATTTTTGGCCAGGCAGTGTTGGGGAGAATACTTTGAAATTGTATTCAGTTACAGAATACTTGTCTTAAAATGTATTCTGTAACATATTCAGTTACTTTGCTTAATCTGTGTACTGTATTCTGAATACTTAAATACTTTCACCTTGATTTTCCTTATATATTTTTGTATAAATATGGTGAAAGATTAAAAATATGTAGCAACACTTTTACACCACCTTTCTTTCTCTCTCTCTCCCTCCCTCCCTCTCTCTGTCTCTCTTCTTTGTCTCTCCTTCCTCTCTCTCTCTCCCTCTCTGTATTCCTTTGGTATTTGAAAAGCAACTGTATTTGAAATACCCTTAACCTCTTATACCCCACAGGACCCCAATTGGACACACAAGGCGCAGTGGGCCCAAAATAG
>OMNZ01110082.1:0-13680 GCA_900303255.1 Lesueurigobius sanzi
GTACAACTTAGTCCAGGAGAATAGCAGTCTACAAAAGATAAAACGTGTGCTCTGTAAAAGAGCTGAGAGTGGTCCATGTCCGACAGGTAGCGCTTTAGCACAGGTCGGTCTTTTTTGCACAGGTCGCGCTTTTACACACGTTTCCAGCATGTTTCCTTAGTATTCACATGTTAGACATACCTGGTTTGGCTATACTGTAAGTCCGCTCACATCACCGACGAGTCATGGGTTTATTCAGTCCTTCAGACCTCGCTCTATCCATTGAGTTTAGCAAGTGGAAAAGTGTTGTAGCCATATCTGTAGCACGCTGTTCTGTTTACACCCCGCCTCTCTCTGAAAGCCGTGTCCACTGATATATAAATGATACGTGCATAATCTACATAATGTGTTGGTGAGGTTTGTTTTACACACATAGGGAGACTACACGATGCCTGCACTACACAGACCGCTGCTCTTTGCGCCGCGGATTGCATTCATTCCCCTGTAATAAAGCAGCACGTGTGTTTATCGAATTTATCAAACCTAAAAATGTTATCGTCCTTCCTTTTACTTATCGAGCGATAAGTCGATATAGTAATTATCGCGACAGGCCTAGACGTCTCCAGATCATGTCCGTGGAGACTATACAGCAAATATCCAAGGTCCAGGTCCACATCCAAGTCCATTCTTTGATTACCCACTACAAAAAAATCAAAAATGAATTCAAAATGTTACGCAGTGTACCTTTAATTGATATTCAGTTTAAATGTATTTAAGTATCCCGCAGGTGCACATTGCCGTAGTGGCCTTGGGCAAGACACTTTGCCTCCAGTGTCTGCATATACTGGTGTATGAATGAGAGTGGTCCCTAGATGTAAAGTGCTTTGAATGCCTAAAGCAGGTAGTTTGATGTTTTGAAAGCTATCAACTAGACTTGGTTGTTTGATTTGAAGACGTGTATGTTAGTGTCTTTCCAAAGGACACAACAATGGCACTGGTTTGATCTTTATGTTGGTGGACGAACACTCAGCACCCATCTCCCACCAATGAAAGAAAAATGTCTATTCCTGGGGTAAACATCCTGCAGACAAATTAATTCTAAACCATCTTGTGAAGCGTGTACTGACAGCATGTGCAACAGAGTCATCTTTTACTTCTCCAACTCTCTCCGAGCGGCTCCTGAGTGACTGGGATTAACACTGCACTGCTATATTGATTTAGGTCTGTATAAAGCCTCTGCGGCTCTATATATTACATTGCATTCAGCAGTCATCTTTTCAATCACATCTAATATTACACTGGCTCTCCACACAGCTGTCTAATAGCATTTAACTCACAGTTTGATTCCCCACGTTCCCCCGTGCACTTCAAACGCTTGCCTTCAATATCCTTCATTTCTACTTTGCCAAGATGGAGTCTTTTGAAAACGCAAGCAGGATGAATGAGCGTGTCTCGGCGCGCCTGTGTATGTGTGTGTGCGCAGACAGGATTAGCTGTGGCCTAAGGCTTAAGGTATGGAGTGGAGTGTATTTTAGAAGCTTCTAAATTAGCTGGCAAATGGGATTTTGAGACAATGGACTGGAAAGAACTCAAATGAAAGGATGCAGTCGCGGCGCTCCTTCATTCCCCTCTGAAGGTTCTTTTCTCGTATACATTTTTAATCGTAATTGCTTATGCCCGCGCTGTTTTACCTGTTTTGCGCGTTTGTTTTGGGCCATCAGTCTGCCTCCTGTGAGCCGCGCCCCCCTCGTGCCCTCCTGTCCCTATTACGCTTGACAGGGATGATGTAAGAATATGAGCGTAAACAGTGGCACGAGGCAACCCCACTCACGTTGACCCACTTAAAAGAGAAATCCCCCAGAGCGCACACACACACACACACACACACACACACACACACACACACACACACACGCCTGGGTAAATATTGGACTTGGGTCAGCAGCCACTCTACAACACTGTTCTCAATTCAGTGTCTGTCCGTGGACCTTCCCAGTTTCTACACATATACCAGGCCCACTCCCATATACTGTACCTGTGGAGGTCCCTTTGTGCCACAATTTATCATTAAAATGCTTTGATATGTGTCTTTGTTCAGAGAGTACAGCTAACTTTGAATTGTAGAAAGTTTTAATTTTGGCTTTCTGGATATGTAATTTCCAGTTAATAGTCGTGGAAATGCATCATTACATTGCGTTCCTAGAAACTACTGTCCAGCTTCCGTTGTCCAGCTAAAAACAACATTGCAGACTAGTTTCTTCAAAAGACCCAATACATTTTTAGGGCTTGTTTTGTGGAATTTCATAAAGTGGAGTGCAAAAAAGTTGCTGGGCGATTTTGCCAAGTTGATTAGCATTTAGCATTCCTGGTAAATAGCTAGAAACACATGAATGCACAATCAGTGCAGGGCTGAAGTGGCAGTGGTGGGCATTGTATTTAAAACAGCACCTCAGGAGTCACACTGTACCACACACCCACTTATTACCACCCAAATTCACCGTGGACCTACAAATTTGTACAGAATTATCCGCTTTTGTTGATAAAACTAACTGTTTTCTCTCTATTTTGATTGAAACTCGAATAAACACCTGAATAGATGCAATCATTTTAATTGCTAAAAATCTCCCCCTTAGAAATATTCCCATTTATTGAAGCAGGGAAACGAAACTCCAAATGTACTTTTAATTTTTATGGCTTGACCTTTATCTCCGTCTATTAACTGAAAAACTGATTCTATATGCGGTTATGGCAAATTAATTGAGTATATGAACAGATGAGGACGATAATACCCATTCAGCGGTTAGCCGTGCAAATCGGGTCCCTGCTAATCTAAATGCCGCACTGCATGTCCACTACACACCTGCACATTAAAATACACATATTCCCAAGTTATGTTTTAATATGTAAAAGTAGTTGATTTAATTAGTTTATAATATGAATGTGAATTGTCCCTTTTGTCTATGGGGCATTGAGAGTCGATGGATTTTTAAAAATGAATGAACTAATGCCTTCACTTTTTGACAGTTTGTCTTGTATGATTAATGTTTTAAATGGATACTTAACTGAGTAAATATTTTTGCTTTACCTTATTATGAAATGATAATATACAGTGGTGCTCATAAGTTTACATACTCTGGCAGATTTTAAAAAAAAAACATTTTTTGGCCATTTCTCAGAGAATGTGAATGATAACACTAGTGGTTAGTGGTTGTGTGAAGCCTCTTATTGTCAAAAATCTGTGTTTACTCTTTTGAAATGAAAATGAGAATAGAAACTACCCAAATGACCCTGATCAAAAGTTTACACATAGTTCTTAATACCGTGTGTTGCCACCTACAACATCAATGGCAGCTTGGAGTCTTTTGTGGTGGTTGTCAATGAGGCTATTAATCTTCTCTTATGGTAAAGCTGCCCATTCTTCTTGGCAAGATCTTTAAGAAATAAGAGTAGAGCAAACTGTGGCTTGTGGCTCTGTAAATATTTAATCTTATTATAATAGAAATATTGTACCTTGCTGTGAAGAAGCTGTGAAGAATAATCTTTTGTAAAACGCTATCGCCTGGCAGTAACATAGCCCACCTACTGTACTGATAAGGAATCAGACATGGGGAGAGAAAGTGGATTTGAAGGAACAGTGAGGAGCGTGTGCGTATGTGTACGTGTGTGTGTGTGGCGTGTGTGTGTGTGTGTGTGCGATCTCAGTTATCGCTAATCCCTCCACTCAGGGCTCTTTAACAAGTTGCCATTGTGAGGCCGCGCTTAACATGATGGAGAAACGACCTCGGCGGCGAATGAAAAGAGGCAGGCTAAAGCAGCGAGATACGGAGGGGAGTGTGGGAGAGGGCAACACCTCCGACAATGGAAGGAAAATTGGTTTACACTAGATAGGCTCGTGATTACAGAGGGGCAAGAAAATGACTTAGATTTGAACAATAGGCCCACCGTGTGTGTGTGTGTGTGTGTGTGGATGGTGGTGTGTACGTTTGCCGCATTAGAAGGTGGTTCGGTTGAAGTGATTTGACGGTTATAGCTGCACTAATGGCTGATTTTGTTTACAATGCTTTTCCCCCCCTGTTCACTGTATTAGCGTGTGTTTGGGTACTTCTTGCTTTGTGGCTTGTTGTGAGCTTTGATCTAACTGTATCAACAGGAGACCGCGCAATTCAGCCTAATAAAAGGTTTCTCATGTGCGTTTGAATAGTTGCTGTGTGGATGCCCGCTTTTAGCCAGATAGCACTGCGTGTGTGTTTGTTGTTGTGTGTGTGTGTGAGTGGTGTGCAGCATTTTGTATTTAATTTAGAGCTTATGGATTGGACTGATTTTCTCCATTTGTCTCTTTTGTTCTTGCGCACCAGGAGGCCCAGCAGGAGAGCTTTAACGCCAGGGGTCCAGTCACAGCCAATTCTGCCAAGGCCAACAGTGAGGACGGAGTATCCCAGGACCGCCCCTCGAGCCTGCCGGTGAGTGACTGAGAGACAGACCAATGCATCACTGTGTCCTGGTATTTACCTGTCTTTTCTACCAGGAGACAAGTTGATTACACATCCTGACCATTTCTTCAATAGGCCTTTTTCCCCACATTATGCTGTTATGCGATGTTGTCCAGAGTCATATGTTAAAGGCCCTTTACCCGTTATTTTTCCTGGTAGTGGATTGTTTTTTCCTCCTTAAGTAAATTGTCATGGCGAAAATCGAATTATAGCATTTTTTCCCACTCAACTAGCAAGCAAGTTGTTTTTTCGCATGACTGTGACCCTGAAAAGTGACCCCTAAAAGTTGTAAAATGTGTAAAGTCATTCCTGTGAAGAACTGAGATGTTGCAAATGTGTGAGGAAAGTTGGAAATGAGGACACAACTAACTATATCAAATTTACAGGGAGGGGAAAGTAACTGCAGGGTGTGTTGTGGTATTATGGAGACACCCAGGTATTATGGGTGCAAGGAAATTAAGCTAGTTAATGCTTCAAAACATGTTGAGAATCCCAGCCAAACCAGTAAGGCTCCACTTTTGTCTCGACTTTTGACCTTGTCCATTGCAAAAGGATAAAAGGTGTCCATACTATGTACAGTATCAGCTCGGTCTAAACATACACCCACGTGAGCTGGAAAACATATGCACGGACGCAGACGTTCCCGCCAGAGCGCCCATGCAGTCACACTAACCCACACGCACACAGCCTCCTGGCATTTGGACTGCGGCGAAATCGCGGAGCAGGTTGGACCGGAGGAGTAATCCATAAGGACGAGATGTGGGCTGTACCATTGCTTCTCGTCTTTCATTCCCTCCGCCTGAACTAATTTTCGCTTTCTGCCAGTGTGTTACTTCGCAGCTCCTCAGCACTTTGCGAGGATAGAATAAATACACATTTGCAAATTGTCGCAAATATTGGCACGGCTCGAGGTGCGCGGCATTTTAATTTACCAGATAGTTTGGAAGGGCCTCCAGAGCGCTGTGATGAAGTGAAATCTAAATTAAATGCATGAAATGTAATTAGCTAAAATAGTTTCCGCATGCTATACTTTTTTTTTTTTTCTCTTAACTTTCTAACTAAGTCAACTTTGCTCTGTGTTAAATGACGTCAGTGCTGAAGTTTTCGGGGTGGGTTTCTTCTGGGAGCTTTGGTAATCAATCCAAAACATGCACAATAGACTAGTAGTGGGTGATGTTAAGAAAAAATATCTACAGTATATATATTTTGGGGGACATTCTCAATAACGTTAATGAAGGGATATTTTAAAATGTGCAAAAATGTGCTGTTGAATGTATTAATTTAGATTGCTGCATCGTCAAAAATGAATAAACCACAATTGTGCATGGAAAAAAAACACTATTATATCATATTTCGAAGTATATTTCATTTAAATTAAGTTTTTGTAACTTTTTGTTGGTGGCTTGACATTCTTGATATTATCTTATACATGAAACACTCCATTGCCCACCTCTACAATAGTAAATCCAACTAGTTCTTCTAGTTCTCTAACTATTGTAATTTCCGGCCTATTGAGCACACCTGAATATAAGTTGCACCATCCAAATTAAAAAGAAAAAAGTTCATAATATATAGACTGCACCTGTCTGTAAGGGTAGGTGTCCACGTTGTGGTATGGGGTGCGTATTAGAGACCTCCTCACGCGTCGTCTCCTCTGTCCTCTCCTCGCTGCACAAACACAAACACAGTGGGCACAGACGACCACTGTGTCTCTCGTTGGACACAGTGTTGAGCCACGTAAACAGTTCACTGCCTGGACAGCCAACCAACCTATCCTATTCTTCACATGACCAGGCTAGCTGCGCTCTGGTTTGGGTAGGCTCAATAAAATCCAGGCATCCCACACTTTAGCCACAGCATGGAACAGCCAGGCATTTCGGCCCAGAGGTCAAACAGTGACTCGTGCTTTTTTCTGCTAGAGCGCCCCTAGTGGCTGTTAGCCTGTAAAAATCTTTAAATAAGACGAGGAGATGGATCCCTAGCACTGTGGGTCAAAAGCAGAGGACAAATTTCCCATTCGCTTGTACGCCATGGCATACATAAACTGCTGCTGCTCTGGTATCTGCACCACAGCTTGAGAATGTTAATTTCAGATACTTTTTGATGTAATGTTTAATGCCATTTTTTCCCGTCTTTTATTTCCCGTCTGCCCCAGTCTGTCCTCTTTCTGCATATCTTCCCCCCTCTCAAGCAGCATCATCAAAGCCTCCGTGCCCCCCTCCCTTAATGCTACAGAAGAGAAGCTGCCTTGATGTGTTTGCGCGTGAATCCGTAGCGCTAAAGCCAGGCCTCCGCATTTGAACCGGGACCACTATCGCCCCCCCCCCAACCCCAACCCCACCCCCCCGTAAGTCCCTCGCCCCTGGGTCCTACGTGTGTTTTTACATCCCTTCCAAAAGCGATCCGCGGCTAACCTAGATCCTAATCGCCGGCACATTTTTTGATAGGCGAGACACAGAGAAAGCGATGGATAGATAGAAAGAGGATAGAGGAGGAATTGCCAAGGTTTTTTTTTACCCAACAGGCTGTCATTGAAGAGATGTACACTCTCTTGCTGGCGTTTGATGTCAGATCTGAAGCTGCTGTCATCTTTTCCCTCTCTCTCGCTCTCCCTCTTTCTCGCTTTATTTCTTTCTGTCTCTCTTCTGTCAGGGGGAGGATGAAGGGAGGGAGCGCGGGTCGGCACAGTGTCATGTTGTTGTTTTGGGACAGGGCTGCCGTATGATGTGGCGCGAGTTTTGAAGCTAGACCAAAGGGTAGTAACTTATCACAAATGCGAGTCACACCACCCCGAGGATTTTATGAAACATAACGTGCAGAGAGGGGACGCAGGACTGCAGCTAACTTACAACTACTATCATTGAACTCTTCTAATTACTGTAGTTACTGGCTTGGCTTCACGCATACTTCTTGTTTATAAATTGCTATTGTTTCATTATTTACCGTTAATAGGCAATCATTTAAACATCCACCAGCCCTCATCTTCAGTTGGTTTTTGTGTCAGTGCTCTTGTATTGTAGTAGTCTGTCCTGTTTTTCCAGTTCCACATAATAGCATTAGTCAAAGGCAATATAGGGCAATGATGAAATGCTTCACAGATTTGCATAATGCATACTTCTAATATTGTATATTTTGTATCTTTATTTAAGATTTTAAGCATGTTTATTTCTAAATTTCATTAAGAAACACAGTTTTGGGCCACTGGAAACAATACCAAAAACTGCATTAAGTGTATGACACATTCTGGGTAAAACAATTCCTTCTGTGACCCTGACTACCTTAAACACATACTGTACTGTCTGTAGTGATATTTCACATTTCCCCTGTTATGAACCAGATAAATAGAGCCAGATCTTTGCTCTGCAGAGCTGCTGATGATTGGTTTACAGTGGTTTGCGGTTCACAAAGGTTTGCAGTTACAAACATGGAATAACAACATTTGTGTTGCTGTTTCTCTGCTGCCTAGTCGCCTTCAGCACTTGCACCTTACATCAAGCTGGTGCTCCAGTGCCACACTGAGGTGGGAACCAATGCCCTCACCACCTCCACCCTCCGCCAGCCCCTGTTCCAGTCACTACGTGTTCCCTGCTCTCCGGTGCTCCCCTGACAGCCTGCCAAGCTGCCTCACAAGCTCCCATCCTCTGGGACATGGGAGAGGATGGGCAGCCATGTGTAAAGATCAGGAAGGAGCTCGAGGTGAGCTGAGAAAGGAAACAGGCTGGAGAAAGAGAGAGAGAGAGAGAGGAGCAGTGAAGTGAAACATTGTTATCTTTTTGTCACTTGTTCAGGGTGACGGATGTGGCTCCTCTCTTAAACACACACACAAATGTGTTGGAGTTTATGAGGATCGTTTGCCTCTTGGAATGATTTTCAGTCAAACAAAAGCTCTAACTTATACCCACTGTGTGAGGCTGTTGTCTCCTCTCAGGCCTATCCACCTTGGCCTTTTGAGTTCTGGGTCATGAATGATTGACAGGACACAGCTGGAGAGGCCCGTCTCCCCTCTATCTCCACCACAGCACGGATACACAGAGCACAAGCGTGTGTGTGCTCTATCAGAGCATGTCAGTCAGGCTGCCTATAGCATGTGCTCTCACTGTGGTGCTCCCACCGCTGTGTTTTATTTTAGAGTCCCCAGGCAGGCAGACAGGCCAGCAGGCAGCACACAGTAATGTCATCCAGCAGGCTAGTTTCAGCCTCACATTAGAGCACCGGGGGAGGAGGAGGGGAGAGGCAGAGAAAGCACAGAAACACCAGGGAGAGGAAGAGGGAGAGAGGAAACTGGCAAACGAAACAGAGTAAACCCATATGGAAAGTAAAATGAATGTACTTTAAAATTCATATGATTTATAAATAAGTTGGATATTTTAGGACGCAGTACACTGACAAACACCATTTGCAACTATGCCAATCCTCACTGTCTTCCAGTAACCCCTTCTATCACTTATAGAAATGAAATGGATACTTCAGATGTATGTTTTCAAGCATGCAGAGGAAAAGGGAGTGTGTACGAGGGAGACGAGATGTTCTGTGGGCTTTTGCCTATTCTTAGACTGGCAGCACTGAAGGCCACAGCAGCTCCTGCCACTGCTCTGAACCAACAGCTCTGAGAATAGGACAGCTAATCTGGAGCTACGTTCTGACTCCCAGCAACAGTGCCCTGCTCACTTTACACAAGAGCAGCACACACCATAGCCCCGTGCTCACCTCTGATTCACCACACTGAGCCTGTATCATGACACAGCCGCTTAGAGGAGCTGGCTTCATTGAAAATGCAGACAGGCTATTTTTCCGCTTGTACTCGCGCCTGTTTTCGTTTGCTTCTCATGAATGATTTAGCATGCACACACAGAGTTTCATGTACACAGAGGTTTCATTTGATCCTCCCGAGCTGTGAATGCAAGTTTCAATTTTGGCTTTGCCATATGTTTACCCGCACATTGCTGATACCTGTATTAAAATGTCCTTGCTTTTTTAAAGTACTTTTAGGAAGGGTGTTGCTAGAGATGCACAGATTCAGCTTTTTTACTTCTGATACTACTAAGACTTTGAGTATCGACTGATACCAACCAATACCGCAAGACTTCCTTAAAAGTGGTTTACTGTTCAAAATGAGTTTCCCCTCTCTGCAAGGTGTTACATATCAAGGGGATAGCATCAACTGAACATGAAAATCATTTAGCAAAGATTACTGGGCTACTTCACTTCCTTACATTAGGTGTGATCCAGTCATAATTTCTTTCCCAGCCTTGATGGAAAATACTGCTGCTCATGCGCATTTTACAATCAAAAGTACAATTGTGGAGTGTAAAACTAACTCAGCGACTGAATTCTCCAACTTCAGAGCTTTCAAAAGCCATGTATACAAATAATAATTTTACCAACTTAAAGTGAATATGGATTCACTTTAAGTTGGTCAATTTATTATTTTTATATATACAATGAGAGCCAAACCTTTTTTTTTTTTAATCTGATATTGGCTCCAATATTCAATAGCAGCATCAGCGCATCTGGGTGCCCTGGGTAGAAACCATTTTGGTGGGAAACTACCAAAATGATGTCTTTAAAGCAGTTTAAAGTGCTGAACAGGATGTGTGAATTCCCCTCCCTGTTCTGGATTGTGAGGAAATCAATACACTTAATCAATGCACCTGACCTTTAGTATACATTTGGGCTAATATAATAAAGACTTTAGACTTAGTCAGTGGCTTTACAAGTTGCTTATTCCCTAATTATACTGAGTGACAAAAACATTGTGGGCAAAGGTCTCTACTAACTTTACAGAAATGTGTATGTGCAAGACCGTGTCTTTTAATAGGGCAGAGAATGCCAGCAGCAGCGCTCCACAGCTGAGTCAGTGTCTCCATGCTGAGCCCAAACTCTCCAGTAAGTCTAGCCCCATGGGGATCAATAATGTATTTCAGCCCAGAGGCATTTAGTGGTATGTTACGGCAAAATGTGAAGGCGACACACTGTTCCACCTACTGGGAGCCGTGCCAGCCAGTACAGGCTGTTAGAGCGAGTGGGTACAACATGCGGCTGATCAGCAGTGGCAGGCAGAGGAACAGAGGGGGCATGTTTTTACCTACACCCCCTCGGCAAGAGACCGGAGAGTGGAGACCCAGGGATGGTCCTACCCCCAGTGTGTGACAGGGCTATGATTTGGGAGGGTGGGGAAATGGAGAGGAATGAACTTGGTTAAGAAAACAGTGGTGCGTTTCAACTGGCGCCGCACCAGCAAGCTCTCCTCCAAAGCAGGGACACAGATAAGCACGAGCAGAGGCAGGACAGACCCCTAGATGGACATGAGAGGTCCCCCATCAAGCTGTAGGGTTTATCTAACAGCTCCATGAATCAATCTTTATTGCCCCAGAAACTAAAACCTGGTGTGCAGTTGTGGTACAGATTATACACTAAACCTACTTTGCAATAACATACAGTGTGGAACTAAAGAAAGTGCTTCACAAAAAAAGAAAATGAACAAAAATGGCACATGGAAAATACAGTATAAGCACAACAAGTGCATTATACAATACATAAAACATAAATAGGTTAGCCATTATGCATGTCCCTCTTGTTTTTTATTTTCTATAAATTTTCCTCTTTTTTTCTCCATATTATGGATCCTGAAGAGCACCTGCCACGGACATACCATTTACCCACTGAAGCACTCACTTTCCCTACATTTTAAATTAGCCATATGTTCGGAAAAAACAAAGCATAACAACTATTTAGAGCTACTTAAATTCGAGAGGAAGAGCGTTCCATGGGGAGTGGGCATGAACAGAGTAGACTTCCTCACTGGACCTCAGCGCTTGGGCTGAGATATCACAAAGTCACAGACAGCCATGTGCTACTCCACTGAAGAACTTAAAAGGTAACATCAAAGCCCCCCAAAAAAGTTTAAATGATTTAATTTTACTTCAAGTTTAAAAGAAATAATGTTTCACAGGAAAGTTTTCACCGGAACCTACAACTATAACTCTAAAAACTATGTACATAGTGTAGAATCGTAACCTTAGTGTCTGATGTTATTTAGACAAACAGAATTAGAAACAAGTGCCCAGCCTAAATAGCAAAACAACTGCCTCACACCCCTCCTCCTAATTTCTCCCCTGCTCTCAGACTGCCTTCCCCAGTCTCATCTGACCCCCCTGCTGCCCGCACTCATCCACTCCTAACCTTCAGGTTTATTTTTGTGTCTGGGGCTGCCTGGCATTGAGAGCAGGCTCTAGCCAGGGGAGATGGGAAGCCGGCAGTCTGTCATCACCGTGGCTCCCTCTGGCTGCTGGGAGGCTGAAATTACATCTTCATACCTCAGGGTTCTGGGGGCAGCGTTGCTATGGCGACGGCAAGTGTGTGTCTATGTGTGCGCAAACTCCTCGGGAGGTTTATTATGCACGCTCCACACTGCGACTAGTTCTGATGGCATTACACTTGTTGTATTAATCTAGCCTCATATTATACCTGTGCTTATTTAAACACTCTTGCATGCGCCATTATCTCTCTGAAATCACTCACCATGGAGCGCTCACACACACACATTCGACCCATTTTCCGGCTTCAGAACTTCACGTTGTGCCTTTTTAAGATTAAGATAAAGTTGTTTTTTTTTTCACCCCCGTTATTATCTTTGAGAAGGTTTAGTTGGATACACACTGCGCTCCCAGGCACACGCATAAAGAGATGCTCAGATTGCAGATAGCCGCGCTTGTGCTGCTAATACTCCGCGGAGTCCTGGAATATTCATGCGGTTTTGTTTTTTTTATCAGCTAGGCATAGACATATTCAAAGATGGCATATAGATGAACCGACGTATAGGCAGAATAAAGAGACACAGACATGAGATGAGCCGGTGTGAATAGTGTTCCATTAATGCACCGCCAGACTCGCGCTGAGGGCCAATCTGCATCTCCCCACAGTCTGCCTGCTGCCTGCTATACATTTTTCATGAACGCTGAGCGAGAATTAGCGACGGATCTCGGCTGCAAATCGCTTCTCCTTGGTTTCCGGGGCTGAACGAAAGAAGGGAGGATGTTCAGAGAGGGGAAGTGTGGAGGGGGGTACAGAAAAAAGAGGGGAAAGGGGGGAGTGGTGATTTTTGGTCCCATCCTAATATGGCCTCTCCTCTCCTTGGCCCGCGCACCATATAGCTTTGACCTCAATCTCCACTCCAATATAGTGCACTTTCATTTTGCGCCACGGCCTTGTGCTGCTATTACGGACCTTCATTGACAGCCTGACGCCGGATGGCTCCGATACTGGTTTACGGAGTTCATTACTCCCATGTTAAAATCACATTTAAACCAGCATCAATGTGGGTTTAACTTAGCTCACTCTGCTACGTCGTGTTTAATTCATGTGTGTAACCATAAGGAAGCTGTATGTCGGGGTGTAATGCCTCCCTCTCTCTGGCCTGCTCTGGTTATTACACTTGTCGATACGTCGCCGAGGGCTTTATAGACGCAACAGCATGACTAGCCTGGACAGCAGCCAGGGTGGTGCGCATGTGCCAGTTGTATTTGTTTGTGCATGTGTACGTCCGTTCGGAGTCTCCCTGTGTGTAATTGAGCTGTCTCTTATGTAAAGACCAGATCAACAGTGCGGCTAATTATGTTGCAAATGCCCCAGCAGCGTGCTCGAAGACTATTTGTTTTACAGTATGGCGTGCACGGGGATGTTTTTGTGGTGAAATTGCTGGGTCTTTGGTGGAAGGAGGAAAAAGTCGAAATTGAGGCACTGAGAAAAACAGATGTAATTTATTCAAAGATGTAGATTGGACTTTGAATATGAAGTCAGACACAAACAGTAAGGCTATAGGGGTGACTATAGACACAAAATAATGTTAAGAGGAGATTCAGAAAATGTACTGTATATTGAGTATGCAATATAAAGTCATATTATCACAATCGATTAGGTTACTTATCATCCAGATCACTAGATGCCACAATACAATCACTGAGGTCTATATATTTACAAAAAGATCTGAAAACAAAAATCCATGGCAACTTAAACATGTGTTTTTGGTATATTTGTCTTATATGGCTCCGTTTTTGCGTTTTGGTCATGATGTAATATTCTTTGAAGTCTTGAATGTTTTTTTTCATATTAATTTAATGTAATGTATTATGTTGAAATGGTTAAGATAAGTTAAGACTTTATTGATAGAGAAATGTACTCGTTACAACAGCTCTTAGTCTTAGCACAGGGG
>OMNZ01110082.1:36645-51345 GCA_900303255.1 Lesueurigobius sanzi
GTAGCTTACCATCACCAAGTGTGGAGTGAAAGAATAATGCCATGTGAAGCGTCTTTGAGTGTCCAAAAAAGCGCTATATAAAACCGATGCATTATTACTCTACTTGGCGTGGTTTTGTTTCCATTCATTTGTAGTGTCTGGTCCATGAATATGCCTTTGCTGTGCGCTGTATAGGTTTATGTTCATGAAAACGTACCTGCTAGCCGGGCCTTCCAATCTACACACTTTTCCTATTCTTTACAAAGACTTGAAAGAAAGCAGGAGTGGCTGGCCAGGCAAAGTACCTGCTTGGCCTGGTTAGGACCAGGGCCGAGCAGGTACTAAACAATGTACCAGTTAGCAGTAAAGTGGACTGATGGAAACACTTCATTGGCAGGAAGAGTAGAGTACAGCAGTGTAGAGTAGGGCACAAGCCGCAAGTGTTGTCATAGGTTTTCAATTAAAGAGATTTTCAATCGTGTTTCATAATTGTATAATAATATTATTTACCAAACATGTTTAACACATCAAAAGCAACTGAATAAAAATGCTTTCATCATAACTTTAACCACTGTTCTCGTTTCTATATAAAAAAGAAAACGGAACACTGTTTATTAAGCATTGCCTCTGTCCTTGTCCCACTTTTTTTGCTTCAACCCATAGTCAGTTCAAAGCTTTGCAAACGGCACAATTTCAATCGTGTAGCTCACCAAGAGCCGAGCAAATCATCATCCTTTTTCATAATTCTAAATCCACATTTGACAAGGCAAGTTAAGCTAATATGTGAGACTACCTTTGTGGAGGATTTATGAGCCTATTGTGCATGTTTTAGAAATCTAGCCAAACGAGCAGATAGCAGAACTGACAGTTGCCCGAGCGTCCCTCTCCCCTCGTGTCTAACCTATTTGACCTAGCAGTTTTTCTCTCCCATAGTGATAACATCAGCCCTCCTCATCATTCATCTGAACTCAACACACACACCTTTGCTAATTCACTTACAGGGATTGTAGATTGTTTATCACGCCATCTCCAGCGCCTTCCATTCTTTACCTTGGGCTCTCCTCTCTTCGGTTTTCCTCGCTGCTCTGCGTTTTCCTTTTAATTTCTCCTTGTGCATTCTGGATAATTAAAATGAGAGCCGTGAGATTGCAAAAGAGGGGGGAGCGGAGAGGGGGAGGGAGGGGTGGTGGGGGGGTGGTGCGAGTGAGCGGATGGTAAATTCTGGGCATTTATTCAGGCACTTGGTGAAGGTGTCTGCCGTATTATAGGTCAAGGATAGGAAAGTGACATTTCAGAAAGCTCGTGGGGAGCCGCAGTGGCCCAGGTCTTATATCTAACCAGTGCATGTCTGTTCTTGTGTTCTTGGGCAAGGCACTTTACGTGGACGCTGGTGTTTGTTGTGGATGTTGTTGTTGGAGGAGGAGCTGTGGGGGATGGAGGTGATGCAAGTAGTAGTAGTAATGGTACTCATGGTGGCGATTGTAGACGTTTCTTTGTCTTAAATTAACAATTTCTTCTTTTTTTCAGGTTTTGGGTCAGTTTGCTCTCTTAACACATTCATTTTCACCTGGAAAGAAATAAATTACTCAACCTGTACTATAAGGAGTGTAATTATTGCACTGATTTAACTTTAACAGAACTGCAGTATATGGACAATTGGAACTTCAATTACCTTTTTCTCAAAATGCAGTTTTCTCACATTGTGGACGACATCTCCACTTTAGTAGATCCTACAGAGTCGTAACTTATCAGTCTTGGACTTATTGGACACTATTTGGAGGTTTGTTCAGAGGGATCTTTCAATATTTAATCCCGAGTCTGAATTATTGAGTTTTGAACCCCAAGAAACAAGGCAAAATGAGACTTTTTACAGATTTATTTACTCACAACCAAAATCCCCTCTGAACATATGTTTGCATGTAACATAAAACCATTCATTTAAACCTAGCTCTATCCATTGTTTAGATTTCATCACCAAAAATGTAGGCAATTATCGACAATTTTGCACATAATATGCCTTATTCATATATGAAACCATAGATCAGTGTTTCCCAACCAGGGGTACGGGGATCCCTGGGGGTACGTGAGAGGTTAACAGGGGGTACTTGGAATACTTTCAAATAAAAAAATAAGATGAAACAAATTGTATTTTTGATTATTATGGTCAAAGAAAAGACATTTTAAAACATTTAACTGTGTCTTTTACCTGATAAAATGGAATTTTAGTCATTCACTTTGTACCTAATCAACAAAACCATCAAAGCTGGGGGTACCCGGAGTATAAATGAAAGGCCCAAGGGGTACGTGAGACAAAAAAGGTTGGGAACCACTGCCATAGATGACAAAAAACATTTTTTTCTCATATCTACGTCTGTAATATACTTCAAAAGTTTCAAATGGATATCACTCAAATGTAAACGTTTTCCCCATTCAGCCGCCGTGTCTCGCCTTAAGGTTAAGGTCTTTTGTATTGAACTCATGGGAGGATTTGTCTTCTGTGTTTGATCCTTCAGTGGCGCTGAGGAAACCTGTCAGGATCCGTGTGTAATAACGGTGCCCTCATTGCCCCGGGACCCATCTCCAGTTCGTCAGCTAAGCTTGATCACGAATAGCAGGAGAATTTAGCTTACGAAGCGCATTTTGAGCGGATGGGCGAAACTGGAGCACCTGGATGAAACCAACCCAGACATGAGGAGAACGTGGAGACTAAGAGTTGAAAATCTGGTTCTACTGAAGTGGAAATGAAGTTGCAATAAATGAAACTAGACCAAAATCTTAAAGAAATTGGGAAAATTGGGAAAGTTTTGCGTTCAGTGGCTCCCCTCAATACTGTAATGGTAAAGAATAGTAGTAATACACCAAACTAAACTTTGTGCTTTCAACATTTTGCCTTTCAAACATACTCAAGTCATATTTTAGTGTACAACTGTGGTATCATTTCTGTTTGAGTGGCATTTTTCACAATTATTTGCACGAGGCATTTACTGCACTTTGTATTAATTTCTAGAAAACTCCATTATTTTTCCCCATCACTCTCCCTCTCCATAGTAATAACAGTAATTCCAGCCCTCTCATTGTGGCTCTGTCATGTGCAAACACAATCATTACGGCGCTGTAAAATGTACTGAGTATCTCAAAGCCCCTAATGATGTAGCAGGCTCTTAAACAGCACATCTCTCACACCAGTTCATACATTCACACGTGCCCCAAATTGTCACAGTGTTTAACAACATTCCTGGGAATATATATAATTATACCACCGAGTGCCTGTTGTAACCCCATGCAAAATTAATGAATTGCTCGTTTTTGTATGGGAATAATGTTATGCAAATTGTGTAGACTATATGAGCAATTATGCCGATGTCATATAGTGGGGCAAACGCATTAAAAACAGTTTCTCTCTTTCCCTATGCATCTTTGTCGGATTAACTTGAACAGCACATTCATCTTTTCTACAGGGACGTCATATTTCGTGTTTTCTTTTTTCAAATGCATAGATTTACTTCTATAAAATCGCTATAAAACAGGAAACATTAATCAATAAAGCTTTTTATGAAAGAACATTTTCAAAGCAAGTTACAAACATAGATAGATGAGTAATTAGGAGATAGACAGAAGTCACTCGACCCCATTCGTAGGAATAGTCCCACATCGTGAGGGCAAAACGGCGGGAAGCTCCGCCCTCGCAGGGGCGGGCAGAGCGGCAATGAGCCTCAGTAGTTCAAGTCAAAGCTGGCTCAGCAAACTTAAAAAAATGTATTTCTTTTTATAGGTGTGGGCCCCACTAGCTATCACCTACCAGAAGCTAGGTATAGCTTCTGGGGAGTCCCATTTATACATCACCTTTTGTTTTTGCTTTAATATACTATAATACACTGTGGTGCTTGTAAAAAAAAAAATATGCAAAAACCAGCATGGTTGACAATATTATACACCCTCAGTGTTATCACAGGAGGATAAGCCAGCTTTAGAAAAAGAAAACTTGTTGGAGCCAGGCTTTTAAGTGGTTTTCCTCTAAGGATTCCATATCACAAAGTTCTTTCTGGAGTTGCAGCAATGTCAGCACCCTGCCATGAGGACCAAAGAGGAGGGCCATCCTTGCCTAATGGTTACATCATGGCAACAATACCAATCTTTCCATTGTGGGCTAGTCCTGCCCACAAGGGGTCAGTAAAGGCAAAATATTACTTTTATATTACTTTGTACACATTGTACTATAATGCATAGACTGGACTCCTGCATTGTAATATTGACCAGGTATTTTAAACAGTTCAAAGCAGTTCAGTGAGCGAACATTAGTTCATTAACAACACTGCCTTAATTATCCCTAACAAAGTATTACTTTTGCAACTCCTTAATTTGGTGAATCTAAAGCACATAACTGATTCCCACCATAACGTTATACTGTACTTGATCATGAGGCGGCTTTACCATCAAGAGCACAGCCTTTTGCCAGCGCTGGAACAGAGAATATTCATTTTTGAAAGAAAGAAGAAGGGAGCGAGGCACACAAAGTCAGAGTGATGTAAATGCGAGCTGGCTGTATCAATGAAATCTTCTGATCGCCTAAGAAGACTTTGTGTTCAGATTTTCTCTCTCTCTCTTTCTCTCTTTCTCTTTCTTTCCCTCTCTCGCTCCTGTCCCTCAGAGAACTCTGCAACAGGCGTTATCTGAGAGCTGCGCATGGCTACTCATCTCTGACACACTCAATATGCACCACGCACACACGCACCCACTTACTTGGGAGACCGTCCGCGTATTATTCACACTAAAATGCCTAAACGCTTCCGTCTCTGCGCCCCCTCGGAGACTCACGCCTGAATGGCACCGCCGTTTGACATTGAGAATGCATTGTTAGACAGTAAGAGCGCCTGTAAGGGACATTTGCTGCGTGCGAGACGGGGCTTTCATGTTGCCACTGCGGAGCGTGGATGCATTTGGTTTTGTCAACTTCGGCTGGTGAGAGCTGTTAAAGTTCTCAAGTGGCTGAGCGTTGATTGCGAGGTTATATTTGACAAGGAGCGATGACACGTTGGGTCTCAGAACATGGCAGTGCAAAGATATATCGATGTAGTATGGACTTTGAAGTGAGCCTTGTGTGTCAGTAATAAAAAATCGATAACAATCTGTACCTAAGGGTGCTCCATGATAGACTAGCTAGGGTGTTAAGGCGAGACACTGCCAAATATTAATGGTGATGATATCAATTTGAGACTTTTCTTGTACATTTCTGGCAAACATGAGAAAAAATGTATGACAAGTTTCCTGCAATTTAGTATTTTCATATTAAATATGGAAGTTTAGGTTAGGGATGGTCCGATATACCGGTTTCAGCAACACAATCTTACTCATGGATAGAGCCAGGTTTAAATGTATGGGTTTATTTTTTTCACAGTAGATTTTGAATATAGTTTATAGTTCTTGAGTAAACTAGTTGTTTTTGGTGTTCAAAAATCAATAAATCATGCTAGGATTCAGGCTAAAAACAATTAAAAAGTTCTGAAAATATCTATAAAAAAATGCTAAGTCCAAGACTGGTAAGTTTGGAGTCTGCAGGAGCTACTATAGTGGAGATTTTGTTGCAAGAGTGAAAGAAAAAGGCATTGAATCACTGCAATAATTAAACACCTTATTGTGAAGATGAGGATATTTTTTGTTTCCAGGTGAAAGTTTATATGTTTAGAGATTAAACTGGACCAAAATCTGATGATGTAAAAAATGTACTTTTGCCGGTAGTGTCTGCCCTTAAGGCTGCTGCACATACTGTAAATCAAACACCAATCCAGCTTCAGCATCATAGGTTCACTTGCTGGCTGCAGTTTGTCCCTTCACTGACAATGTATGGAACAAGACACCGCTATTTCTATAACCATATTCTTCAAATATCATGGAATTCAAAGTTTCTAATGTATTATTTTTGTGACATAACGCATGGGTGGTTGGCACTCTCCCAACACAGCATAAAGGTCCAGTCTGGTGTCTTCCTGTGTGGAGTTTGCATGTCCTCTCACAACAAAACCAGGTTTTCCCTGAAAAAAGAGATTCTGATATTCTAAGTGGTACTTGGAAAAACGGTCAATAAAAAATTACAAGCCAAAAAAAACTAGTTTCTGTGCATGCTGAACTGTTCTGGCAAAACAACTAGCTGATGAGAGTTTCTTCCGTGTTTTCTGTCGGAATGACCAGTCCAGACAGTAAACAGTCTCCTGAATCATTTCTGCAATGCTGAATGTGCATACATGTATCAATAAATATTCTAAACGAATAATCATTAGAGTAGTGTTTTTTACCCAGTCGTGGATCGCTGACCTTGCCTTCTGAAACCTCCCTGGTGGAGTCATCTTGCCCTGAGCCTTTTTCTCTCTCTTAAAATCAATAATCTAATGGAGAATGCAGGAGTGTGGCTGTGCATGTGCATTTTGTGTGTCACTTCTGGCTCATTTTAGTGTCTCGGAGCAAGGCTAGCCAAACACGAATTGCCCTGCGGTGAAAGGGGGGATTTAGGAAGTCTTAATAGCTGCATTTCCCTGTGCGTCCCAGCCTTTTTTTTTTTTACCCTGCAAGGTGTGAAAAGAGCAAATAGCCAGCTCTAGCCACCCGCACTGGGACTTAAACCACAGCCACACTATACTCCGGCATATATATTTTCTTGCCTCGGCGTCAGCATGTTCCTGCGGTGCTGTGAAAAATTTGTGATTTGGTACTTTTTATTCTCCTCTGTGCCGTCCTCACACCATCACCTTCAAAGGATTTACTGCGGCGCGTTAGATATGTGCTTTGTCCGACATCCCCGGCAATAATACACAAGCGTTTGGGAATATCTATCTTCTATTTGTTGGAATTGGCACCATAGGTCTTTCTTCCTCACCGGCGCTGACACGTTGCTCCTTCTCCCTCCTTGCTCCTCGCGTCCCCGAGGCGAGCGGAGAAGTTTGGTGCCCTTTGCCGGCGTCTGGGGGTGCAGGGTTTAGGACAGAGAATCAGTCACAGTTACACATATTAGATTAGAGGAGAGTGGAAACCAAATTGCCCTCTCCGGCTCTTCCTACTCAACCTTCCCCTCCCTCCCATCTCTGCGGTCCCAAAGGAGCGGGCCAATGTCAGTGTCCCCTGCTTCTTTATACGCCTTTGTCCTTTGCCTTATCGCAGTGTTTGGTCGCTCAATACTGTCATGTAAAGCAGGCCTTACTCATGGACTTTATAAATCAGATGGTATCAGTTGCTCTTCACACAAAAAGGGGGGATTTGCATATGCCAAAGGAAACCAAACTTTTGCTCTTTTCGGAAGCTTTCAGTGGGTTTCAGTGGATCTTGAGGAGGTGTGAAAAGTGTTGCTTTCTTTTCAGTAAATAACATAATTGAATAGTTTAAATAGTTACTCAAAAATTTTTTTTACTCAAGTTTTGACAAGACAGCCAGTCCAGTTAGAAGAGTGTGTTCTGTACTTGGTTACTTTGCTATAAAAACCACAATGCCACTTTGAGGTAAGTTTTGTTAGATTTTAAAAGCTATTCAAGGCACATCTTTAAACATTATTATCAGTTTACTTTATTACTATCAACCCCTTGGTGCCAAACCAGTAGTTTAGACTATATATTGAGCAACGGCCTAGGCTTGTGTGTACTGTTCATGCAAGTTTACAGGTCCTACCAAATAAAAAAATAGAATAATTTGTGTATTTTTTGGCATATAACTTGGCTGTGTCAACCACGCACTGAGGCTTTCTGAATTTTTTTACTAACCCAGGACCCATTGTTATTGTTCGGGCTTGCCTCTATAGCGATCCCCCTTGCTCCCATCCGTCCCATAATTCAGCCATTTTTCTTCCCCCCAGCTAATCAGCCCATCTCACTGGGGAAATGGGACGCTTGACTTTGACTTCTGCCTCTGGATGGCTGTAGCTGACACAAGGGCACCGAGCCAGGATATTAACTCACACAAATGCACTTTTTTTCCCCCCACTATGATCTATTGCCTCCATGTAAATACTATCTCACTGTCTGTTGTGATGGGAATCTGTCTTATTCAGAGCACTTCAGAGAAATTCTGTTTTGATTAAAGCTATATTTTAACCAATTTTTCTGCTGCGGTTGCCTTTAAATGAAGTGATAAATTGCTTCATGTTGTTCATTCTCTGTGTTGGGGAAACGGTAGCGCAATGGGCTGGGCTGGTTTCGGAGAATTGGAAGGTGGCCGGTTCGAGCCTTGGCACATAGTCCTTATGTCTCTGGGTAAGACACTTCTTAACCCCCATTACCCACACAGCCTCAGTGATGCAGCTGGTGGCTTTTGTCAGTCTACTTGTTCTCTATATCTTGACTAAGATATGTTTGAAGTGACAGATTGCCTTGATTGTTCATTGGATTCCTGATACAAATTGGTGACCTTCTATTTGGAAGTGAATTCACAATATTTTAGTTTACTCACTAGATTCTGCTGATGAGTTTTTCATCTCAATAACATAATATAAGAGTTTATTGATCTCACAATGGAGAAATGTACTTGTTGCAACATCTCATAAGATAACATCACACAAGGGGGTGCAAAAAGTCAGGAAATGTGCCATCAAAGAAGAAAATAAGTTTGCAAACAGGTAATAATAATAACAATAATAATAATAGAATACAATAAAATAGATGTCTCTTAGCATCTCACAATAAACTGTATAAACATCTCTTATGTACACTGAATAAAATAAAAAATAATCTCTAGGTAGCATGAGAAAAAACTAGCTAAGGCTGCCTGACTAGTATACCGGTACTACTTCCATTAAGTGTATTTTCAAGGTGGGACTAACATTACCAGTACCAGATTCCCTTCTGTCTGAGAGGTGTTAGCTGTAGATTCCAAACTAATCCGGTGATATGGCAAAAAAAAGAGGGTTTTATTTTGGAAGGAAAGCTTTAAGAGCAACCTGTTGCTTCTTGTTCTTTCCACAAAAAAAACCCTATTGTGGCAATCTGTTTGTGTGTTGTTCTGTGTCAACCAGACTATCTTACCCTAAACCCTGACTATCTCAAGCCTCCCACCACCACCACCAACCACCCACTATCTCATCACATTCATACACAGTACATCATACATTTATACATTGAAGCCACATCCATTTCCACAATCAGACCAGTATGAAAATGATTGTTGATTCGGCAGTCCCTATAGCCTCATCTCTGGTCCCAGTGATTACAAAGTGCTCCAGGCCAAATACTCCCTTTCATTCTGAGCCGATGTATTGTGAGGAAGGCCTCCATGTGTCTTTTGTCTGTTTCAGGGACTAATTGAGGGATGTCCAGGCACTGTGCCACAACAGGGCCCAGGGAGAAACAAATAGGCAAAGACAAGCTCCGTCAGCCCACTGCACCCCACACATGGCTCACAAAGATCACAAGGAGATTGCAGGGGGAGGAAGACTGATTTGAGATATGAGAGTCTTAATTGTGAATTTGATAATTCGCATCAAGCCGTCAACACAAGCCAGAGCACTATTCTTTGCAAACAAAATATCCTGTCTCTTCACAGGGTCTGATTATGTAGAAAACCTGTCAACTCTGTAATTTATCGTAGGCAAAGATTCTTCAGTCGTGTAATTTATGATGTGAAAAGCAAGTGATTATTCCACTAGTTTAACAGTTTGTCTCTACACATGTTAAAAAAATAAAGTCTTAAATTCAGAACATAAATTTCAAACCTAATTGCAAGATAAGCCACAATTAGATATTGTTCCAATATCCCTCAATTCTGTTAATTTGATTATTTCCCTAAAATTCCCCCTAAAAATGTAGAGTTACACCTTCAAATAGCAGCAGTTCAGCATTTAGCCTCAGATATGAAAAGTTTTGTTCGTCCTTCTTTGGCCTAATGGACCTAAAATCATTCAGCCATGAACATTATGCTAATACTGGCTAAGCCCGCGCTCACTGCCTCCTTTTGTGAGTGTCTATCATTCTATTTAGCCTGATAAACAAGTCTGATTTTCAATTATCTCTATTCAAATGAGCCCCACGGCAGTATTTGCTCAGAGACGTCCCATTTGTGTGTGTGAGCGAGTGAGCATGTTTATGAAGGCAACATAAAGGTAGGAGAGATTTCCATACCCTCCATTTAAGCAGTTTGCTCATCTTGTGTTTTTATGTGTTTATGCGTTTAGTTATAAATGGATGAGATGCATTTTATGGCGGGGCAGTAAAGTAGAGTGGCGCCCTGTTCCTCTGCCCACATGCCTATGGGACGTGTGACACAAGCTGCTGTGCTCCCACACTGCCAGGACAAACAAACTAATAAACTGCTTATTGATCATGTGGCATTAGTGTGTGCCTTAGACAGACAGTCTGACCCAACTCTAGCCAGAGATAAGAAAGGACAATTAAAGTGGAGCGTGATTCATCTTCTTGGCCTCCCTCCTTCTCTTTTCTGAGAAGCGCTGCCTGTGCCCTCCTTTGCCTTCCCTCCCTCGTCTGTCCTCTGTTTATGAATTCCCCTTGCCTGGCACAGCAGCCGATGGAGAAGTTTTTAGTATGCAGCCTCCCTCAAGGACAGAGCCTTGTTAGAAAGCCTATTGAGCGTGCTATAGCTTAGCAGTGGACTCCGTCTTCCTCCGCATCCCTCCCTTCCTCTCATTAATGATGTATTAGTTTATTAGGCATTGGATATTGGGTCGGGGACCGTGCGACGGACTTCATCATGGCGGAGCCGTATGGAGAGGGAGCAGAGGGAGGAGGGATGGAGGGAGCGTGCATACAGATGTTCAAAGACCGCAACACACATGAAATAAACATGCTCGGACGCAGTAACACGTGCACGCTGAGCTGTCAGTACTCATGAACAACAACTGTCTGATTTAGAGTGGCCACATTAGGCACTGTCTCTGGTACCAAGGACAGCGGTAAACAGCAGTTTTACAAATGTACACTGGCCCCTGGACACATGGACTCACTTTCCCATAATGCTCTTGTGAAGGTAGACCCATACATAGATAGATAGAAGCCAGTGACTGTGGTTAGCCAGTTGCTTACTGCATTAGTCTTAGATATTATATTACTAGCTGTGAATGTGTTGGTCTCTTGCCTGCATACTGCGCATGTGCTTAATTCTTGATGCTCGCTTGTTTATTTGCATCATTTAGCATCTCTTACATTCCACTCCATACTTCCTCCTCTTGCTCCTCACATCTCATCCTCCTCTCCCAGCCGTCCGCGCGGTCCATCTCTGTCTGTCTTTTTTCTGCACGGATGCTTTTGTTTACCTACTTGTCATTGCTGGAGTGCTCACTCTCTCCATTCTGCCGGGGACGAGTGAGCGCACACTCAAATGGTATAGAGAGGAACACACATTAACAGCTATTCCGCCTTGGCTCTCCAGCTCCAAAGCAGACCTTGAAAGGAAGCCAGCGCATCACTTCTTCACATCCTCACACTTCTTTCCTTGTGTCTCTCTCTCTCGTACACACATGCACACACTCGTTCTCCCTCGCAGGGGTAAGAAATGTATTGCACGCCTTAAATGGAAAGTCGTGCACTTAAAATTTGGCGTTGGCCTTCATTTTGATGCCAACAGACAAGAGAGGCGTTCACTAAGTGAATTGTCTTCAGAGGGTTGATGTATGCTTCAGGAAGAAATTGTGGTTCACTTTAAATAATGCAGCTTGTAGAATTTGGTAACATTTGATCTTTCCATTTTGCACTTATCACCACATTCAAATCCACTGGTGTTTTCGAAAACCACTCAGAGGCAGTGCAATATGTGGTGGGTGATTTAATAAGGTCAAATATATTCAGCTCTAGGTAAGTAAAAATGATAACAATAATGTTATTTTGCTCTAGAGCAGCAATTCCCAAAATCCAGAGTACTGGGTTCAAATCAATATATACACTATGGCTATGTTTTTACACCTACGATGCTCATATATAAATGCTTAAATAGCAATAACTATAGACTAAATATAAAAGTAGTAGTACGTGTACACAAACAAAATATAAACTTCGGTCCCCAGGGGTCCCAGACTCCACTTTGGTAAGCACTGTTAGAGAATAAGAAAGTATGTATTGAGGTGGGCTTAAAACGGCTGCATTTACCTGTAACATTTATATTAGTGACATTTTGCTGCTGTGAGCTGTCACATATGACTCAAAGCAACAGTTGCATGGACTCTAATTCAAATGAGGCTCCTTTGAGATGCAAATGTTCTGACTCGAGGCGTTTAAGACGTTTGGCCCGTCGGAGGAGACTGTGGCTCAGGTGTAAATAAGAACATGAACAACAAAGACTTCACTTTGGAGTTATTACTAGAGCTGCCATAAGGGTGAGCCTTCTGAGGCTATTTTCATTCATGCTTACTTAGCCAAGCGTTCATGTTTAATATCTCGTAAATACCATTCTTGATACAAGGCCAACACTGTGCATAATCTGAATACTAAACACATCGAATCAAGAGCCATTGAAACCACAAGAAATGTTAAAATAAGAGCACTCAAAACTTCTTCACAAGTATGTGCATTTATATTTAACTTTGCAGTTTCTGGTGGCAATAAAATACTAGCCAGAGATGCCCTGTGGCAGATTGACAGACATGTGGTTGCTTCTGCCACAGGTCTGTCAATCATGTAGTCTTGTCATAGTCAGGATTTTAACCACCAACCTTTGTGTTTGTTTGCAAATGTCCAGCTCATCCATTGTTACTACATGACTGAAAATATTTTATTGGACATATTTAATACAGTAATATCATGTACAATTTGCAATAATTCAGTTGTAGCTTGTTCTACTCTGCAGATCATACATTTTAATGACGTGGTTCCAGTTATTGCCTTGACGTTCATTAGCGACTCATGCTATTCTGTGTAAATACACATGTCAGCTTTATCCTCCAGTGGCTGGCGTGAATTCTTTCACATTTGAATGCATTGTTTCTGGTGTCACATTGGCTGTGCCTCTTATTTATTAGTACCCAGAGTGCATCGTCCCGCCCCTCCCTGTGTGCGCAGTGGAAGCTGAGGGGTCACTGGTTCCCGCTCATTTTCATAATGTGGCGTTCAGAGGCAGACAGGGAGAGGAGACTGTGCCCTGTGCATCTCTGCGCTGTCGCTGGGAGGAAGAACCATGAGAGCGAAGGAAAGAAGATGGCTTCCTGTCGCGTTTATCTTCTTCACTATATCTTTTATGCCCCATTCAAATTCCACTTTTCACCAACACAATCATCAGCATCACGCTTTGGTTCTTTCATTTGGCTGCAGGTTACATGTTTTCATTTATAAAATTATCATCATAAAAGCATTCTCACTTTTAACAGTTTGAATTTGCCTAAAATCCTTAGCTACTTTATTTATTCATGTATGCAGCAGCTAGTCTTGTATTAGCCGTGTTGTTGTTGTTTCCTTGCATGGCCAGAGGGGGCAAAAGATAACATCTCCACAGAGACACAGCTATGCACATGACTTTATTTCACCTTCGCTTTTATCTCTATTAGCATCTATCTTTTCTCTTTGTTTGCAGGCTGCATGTAAAAAGCTGTGCAACAAGATAGTACTTACTGATTGGTATTGTGAATCTGATGTGGTGTACAATTGCCTTTCTTTCTATACATTGTCCAACCATTTTCCTCCACTCTATCCAAGGTTGCAGCCTAAGCAGATGCCCCCCCTTCCTCAAAACTGAATGCATCAAACTGAGACCATAGCGTGTCTGGCATCTAACCTGCGCAGGTGTCATCGCAGTTTTGGCCTCTTGCTGAACTGCAGGCAAGGCCCTTCGTGATTTAGAGAATCCTTGGTGTATATTTCATGTATGTAATATGCCGGTTTGGTCTACAGGGCACAAGGACATGATAGCAATAGGGACATGCTTTCTCATTTTCCCAAGCGACAAAGGTAAGAAGCAAGGCTAGACCAAGAAACGGCTGAACAATCCAGGGTCAAAGGAATAACAAGTCACCCAAGTGCAAGGGGAAAGGAAATGTACCACATGATGTCCACACACCTGCGCTTTCAGTGGGGTTTCGGTATTCACAAATTGAAGCAGCCTTGGATCCCTCTTAAAGCCACAGTAATGGTATGTAGGGGGCTGAGATCGGGAATTAATGTTGGTTGCATGCTACGACTGTGGCCTATTCTTCTACAATATGGATCAAGGTCGTGCCGGTATGAGTATGGAATCCAGCAGTGGTAGCAGTAGTAGAAGCCATTTCAACAGCTGCCATGTGGTAAAGATGAATGCATTCTTTTAGATTGTAACGATGGGAGTTGAAGTATAACATTTAGTCTTAGTAGGGTAATAGTAGTCATAATAATTTAAATATTATGTACTGCGGGGCTGCACAAGTTTGATTGTGAATAGATTTGCAATTAATCTTTTAAAATGAAGATTCCTTTCACAGTGCACACTCAAGATATATCCAGGAGCATTAACATTTGAGAGAAGACTAAATTATGAAATGCTAAACTAACACGACAGGCACATCCATTTTTAACCATGCCGGGATAGAGGTTGAAAAGTTTTTTGGAGACATGATATCTTGTTGTTTGTCAGGAATATTGTAAACTGCAAAAAGTAAACATCTAGGTTAGTTTAAATGGCTCAAATTCATAATATGAGTCTAAATTTGAGATTTTTAAATTTTGTCTGGGGTATTTATGACTTCTTTCAATGGGTCCTGTTTGCTCTCCTAACATAAAAACCTTCACCTGGAAACAAATAAATGACCTAATCTTCACAATAAGGAGTGTAATTATT